>JAEIGI010000163.1:0-61111 GCA_018903615.1 Drosophila neocordata
ATATTGATATGGATATCGGTATGGATATCGATGATATCGATGGATATCGATATGAATATCGATGTGATATGGATATCGGTATGATATCGACATGATATCGATATGGATATCGATATGATATCGATATGGATATCGATATGCGACCGACATGGATATCGATATGAATGTATATTGATATGGATATCATATGGACGATAAAGATATCGATATTATGGATAGGGTATTATCGATAAAGGGGATAATGATATGCTTATTAAGAGGGGTAAGAATATTGATATACACGATATGAATATCGATGGATATGAGACGATATGGGATATCGATGCGATATCGATATGCGATCGACATGGATATCGATGTGACGGTTATCGATATGAATATCGATATAAGATATCGATACAGATCGATATGATATCGACATGGTATCGATATGGACATGGATAGGACATCGATATGGATATCGATATGGATATCGATATGGATATCGATATGGATATCGATATGGATATCGATATGGATATCGATATGGATATCGATATGGATATCGATATGGATATCGATATGGATATCGATATGGATATCGATATGGATATCGATATGGATATCGATAAGGATATCGATATGGATATCGATATGGATATCGATATGGTTATCGATATGGATATCGATATGGATATCGATATGGATATCGATATGGATATCGATATGGATATCGATATGGATATCGATATGGATATCGATATGGATATCGATATGGATATCGATATGGATATCGATATGGATATCGATATGGATATCGATATGGATATCGATATGGATATCGATATGGATATCGATATGGATATCGATATGGATATCGATGTGGATATCGATATGGATATCGATATGGATATCGATATGGATATGGATATCGATATGGATATCGATATGGACGATATCGATATCGATCGATATGATATCGATATGGATATGGATATCGATATGGATATCGATATGGATATCGATATGGATATCGATATGGATATCGATATGGATATCGATATGGATATCGATATGGATATCGATATCGATATGGATATCGATATGGATATCGATATGGATATCGATATGGATATCGATATGGATATCGATATGGATATCGATATGGATATCGATATGGATATCGATATGGATATCGATATGGATATCGATATGGATATCGATATGGATATCGATATGATATCGATATGGATATCGATATGGATATCGATGTGGATATGGATATCGATATGGATATCGATATGGATATCGATATGGATATCGATATGGATATCGATATGGATATCGATATGGATATCGATATGGATATCGATATGGATATCGATATGGATATCGATATGGATATCGATATGGATATCGATATGGATATCGATATGGATATCGATATGGATATCGATATGGATATCGATATGGATATCGATATGGATATCGATATGGATATCGATATGGATATCGATATGGATATCGATATGGATATCGATATGGATATCGATATGGATATCGATATGGATATCGATATGGATATCGATATGGATATCGATATGGATATCGATATGGATATCGATATGGATATGGATATCGATATCGATATGGATATCGATATGGATATCGATATGGATATGGATATCGATATCGATATCGATATGGATATGGATATCGATCGATATGGATATCGATATCGATATGGATATCGATATGGATATCGATATGGATATCGATATGGATATCGATATGGATATCGATATGGATATCGATATGGATATCGATATGGATATCGATATGGATATCGATATGGATATCGATATGGATATCGATATCGATATCGATATGGATATCGATATGGATATCGATATGGATATCGATATGGATATCGATATGGATATCGATATGGATATCGATATGGATATCGATATGGATATCGATATGGATATCGATATGGATATCGATATGGATATCGATATGGATATCGATATGGATATCGATATGGATATCGATATGGATATCGATATGGATATCGATATGGATATCGATATGGATATCGATATGGATATCGATATGGATATCGATATGGATATCGATATGGATATCGATATGGATATGGATATGGATATGGATATGGATATCGATATGGATATCGATATGGATATCGATATGGATATCGATATGGATATCGATATGGATATCGATATGGATATCGATATGGATATGGATATCGATATGGATATCGATATGGATATCGATATGGATATCGATATGGATATCGATATGGATATCGATATGGATATCGATATGGATATCGATATGGATATCGATATGGATATCGATATGGATATCGATATGGATGATATCGATATGGATATCGATATGGATATCGATATGGATATCGATGGATATCGATATGGATATCGATATGGATATCGATATGGATATCGATATGGATATCGATATGGATATCGATATGGATATCGATATGGATATCGATATGGATATCGATATGGATATGGATATCGATATGGATATCGATATGGATATCGATATGGATATCGATATGGATATCGATATGGATATCGATATGGATATCGATATGGATATCGATATGGGATATGGATATCGATATGGATATCGATATGGATATCGATATGGATATCGATATGGATATCGATATGGATATCGATATGGATATCGATATGGATATCGATATCGATATGGATATCGATATGGATATCGATATGGATATCGATATGGATCGATATGTATAACTATGTGGATCGATATGGATATCGATGGATATCGATATGGATATCGATATGGATATCGATATGGATATCGATATGGATATCGATATGGATATCGATATGGATATCGATATGGATATCGATATGGATATGATATGGATATCGATATGGATATCGATATGGATATCGATATGGATATCGATATGGATATCGATATGGATATCGATATGGAATATCGATATGGATATCGATATGGATATCGATATGGATATCGATATGGATATCGATATGGATATCGATATGGATATCGATATGGATATCGATATGGATATCGATATGGATATCGATATGGATATCGATATGGATATCGATATGATATCGATATCGATATGGATATCGATATGGATATCGATATGGATATTGATATGGATATCGATATGATCATCGATATGGATATCGATATGGATATCGATATGGATATCGATATGGATATCGATGGATATCGATATGGATATCGATATGGATTTCGATATGGATATCGATATGGATTTCGATATTGATATGGATATCGATATGGATATTGATATGAATATCAAAATGTATATCGATATGGATATCGATATGGATATGGATATCGATATGGATATCGATATGGATATCGATATGGATATCGATATGGATATCGATATGGATATCGATATGGATATCGATATGGATATCGATATGGATATCGATATGGATATCGATATGGATATCGATATGGATATCGATATGGATATCGATATGATCGATATGGATATCGATATGGATATCGATGGATATCGATATGGATATCGATATGGATATCGATATGGATATCGATATGGATATCGATATGGATATCGATGGATATCGATATGGATATCGATATGGATATCGATATGGATATCGATATGGATTTCGATATGGATATCGATATGGATATCGATATGGATATCGATATGGATATCGATATGGATATCGATATGGATATGGATATGGATATCGATATGGATATCGATATGGATATCGATATGGATATCGATATGGATATCGATATGGATATCGATATGGATATCGATATGGATATCGATATGGATATCGATATGGATATCGATATGGATATCGATATGGATATCGATATGGATATCGATATGGATATCGATATGGATATCGATATGGATATCGATATGGATATCGATATGGATATCGATATGGATATCGATATGGGATATCGATATGGATATCGATATCGATATGGATATCGATATGGATATCGATATGGATATCGATATGGATATCGATATGGATATCGATATGGATATCGATATGGATATCGATATGGATATCGATATGGATATCGATATGGGATATCGATATGGATATCGATATGGATATCGATATGGATATCGATATGGATATCGATATGGATATCGATATGGATATCGATATGGATATCGATATGGATATCGATATGGATATCGATATGGATATCGATATGGATATCGATATGGATATCGATATGGATATCGATATGGATATCGATATGGATATCGATATGGATATGGATATCGATATGGATATCGATATGGATATCGATATGGAATATCGATATGGATATCGATATATGGATATCGATATGGATATCGATATGGATATCGATATGGATATCGATATGGATATCGATATGGATATCGATATGGATATCGATATGGATATCGATATGGATATCGATATGGATATCGATATGGATATGGATATCGATATGGATATCGATAGGAATATCGATATGGATATCGATATGGATATCGATATGGATATCGATATGGATATCGATGGATATGGATATCGATATGGATATCGATGTGGATATCGATATGGTTATCGATATGGATATCGATATGGATATCGATATAGATATCGATATGGATATCGATATGGATCGATATGTATATCGATGTGGATCGATATTGATATCGATATGGATATCAATATGGATATCGATATGGATGTCGATATGGATCGATATGGATATCGATATGGATGGATAAAGGTATCGATATGGATATGGTTATCGATGTGGATATCGGTATGGACATGGATAAGAATATTGATATGGATAACGATATGAATATCGACATGGATATCGATATGGATCGATATGTATATCGATGTGGATCGATATGGATATCGATATGGATATCAATATGGATATCGATATGGATATCGATATGGATCGATATGGATATCGATATGGAGATCGATATGGATATCGATGTGGTATCGATATGGGATATCGATATGGATATCGATATGGATATCGATATGGATATCGATATGGATATTGATATCGATGTGGATATGGTTATCGATATGGATATCGATATCGATATGGATATCGATATGGATATCGATATGGAATCGATATGGGATATCGAGGTGGATATGGTTATCGATATGGATATCGATATGGATATCGATATGGATATCGATGGATATCGATATGGATATCGATATGGATATCGATATGGATATCGATATTATGGATATCGATATGGATATCGATATGCATATCGATATGGATATCGATATGGATATCGATATGGATATCGATATGGATATCGATATGGACATGGATAGGAATATTGATATGGATAACGATATGGATATCGATGAGGATATCGATATGGATATCGATATGAATATCGATGTGGACATGGATATCGATATGGATATCGATATGGATATCGATTTGGATATCGATATGGATCGATATGGATATCGCTGTGGATTTGGTTATCGATATGGATATCGATATGGATCGATATGGATATCGATATGGATATCGATATGGATATCGATATGGATATCGATGTTGATATCGATATGGATATCGATATGGATCGATATGGATATCGATATGAATGTGGTTATCGATATGGATATCGATAAGGATCGATAAAGATATCGATATGGATATGGTTATCGATGTGAATATCGGTATGGACATGGATAAGAATATTGATATGGATAACGATATGAATATCGATGTGGATATGGATATCGATATGAATATCGATGTGGATATGGATATCGATATGGATATCGATGCGGATATCGATATGGATCGATATGGACATCGATGTGGATTTGGTTATCGATATGAATATCGATATGGATATCGATATGGATCGATATGGATATCGATATGGATATCGATGTGGATATCTTTATGGATTGATATGGATATCGAGGTGAATATGGATATCGATATGGATATCGATATAGATATCGATATGGATATCGATATAGATATCGATATGGATATCGATATAGATATCGATATGGATATCGATATAGATATCGATATGGATATCGATATAGATATCGATATGGATATCGATATAGATATCGATATGGATATCGATATGGATCGATATGGATATCGATGTGGATATCGATATGGATATCGATATGGACATGGATAGGAATATTGATATGGATATCGATATGGATGATGAAGGATATCGTATCGATATGGATATCGATGATAAAATATCGATATGGATATCGATATGGATATCGATATGGATATCGATATGGATATCGATATGGATCGATATGAATATCAATGTGGATCGATATGGATATCGATATGGATCGATATGGATATCGATATGAATGTGGTTATCGATATGGATATCGATATGGATCGATAAAGATATCGATATGGATATGGTTATCGATGTGGATATCGATATGGACATGGATAAAAATATTGATATGGATAACGATATGAATATCGATGTGGATATGGATATCGATATGAATATCGATGTGGATATCGATATGGATTGATATGGATATCGAGGTGAATATGGTTATCGATATGGATATCGATATGGATATCGATATAGATATCGATATGGATATCGATATGGATATCGATATGGATATCGATATGGATAACGATATGAATATCGATGTGGATATGGATATCGATATGGATATCGATGTGGATATCGATATGGATTGATATGGATATCGAGGTGAATATGGTTATCGATATGGATATCGATATGGATATCGATATGGATATCGATATGGATATCGATATGGATATCGATATGGATATCGATATAGATATCGATATGGATATCGATATGGATATCGATATGGATATCGATATGGATATCGATATGGATATCGATATGGATATCGATATGGATATCGATATGGATATCGATATGGATATCGATATGGATATCGATATGGATATCGATATGGATCGATATGTATATCGATGTGGATCGATATGGATATCGATATGGATATCGATATGGATCGATATGGATATCGATATGGATCGATATGGATATCGATATGGATATCGATATGGACCGATAAAGATATCGATATGGATATGGATATCGATATGGATATCGATATGGACATGGATAAAAATATTGATATGGATATCGATATGGATATCGATATGGATATCGATATGGATATCGATATGGATATCGATGTGGATATGGATATCGATATGGATCGATATGGATATCGATATGGATATCGATATGGATCGATATGGATATCGATGTGGATATGGATATCGATATGGATCGATATGGATATCGATTTGGATATCGATATGGATTGATATGGATATCGACATGGATATCGATATGGATATCGATATGGATATCGATATGGATCGATGTGGATATCGATATGGATATCGGTATGGATATGGATAAGAATATCGATATGGATATCGATATGGATATCGATGTGGATATGGATATCGATATGAATGCGATATGGATATCGATATGGATATCGATATGGTATCGATATGGATATCGATATGGATATCGATATGGATATCGATATGGATCGATATGGATATCGATATGGATCGATATGGATATCGATATGGATATCGATGTGGATATGGATATCGATATGGATATCGAGGTGAATATCGATATGGATATCGATATCGGATATCGATATGGATATCGATATGGATATCGATATGGATATCGATATGGATATCGATATGGATAAAATATATCGATATGGATATCGATGTGGATATCGAATATGGATATCGATATGGATATCGATATGGATATCGATATCGATATGGATATCGATGTGATATATGGATATCGATATGGATATCGATATGGATATCAGATATCGATATGGATATCGATATGGATATCGATATGGACATGGATAAAAATATTGATATGGATAACGATATGGATATCGGATATGGATATCGATATGAATATCGGGGATATGGATATCGATATGGATATCGATATGGATATCGATATGGATCGATATGGATATCGATATGGATGTGGTTATCGATATGGATATCGATATGGATGGATAAAAGATATCGATATGGATATCGATATGGATATCGATATGGACATGGATAGGAATATTGATATGGATATCGATATGGATATCGATGGATATCGATATGGATATCGATGAATATCGATCGATATGGATATCGATATGGATATCGATATGGATATCGATATCGATCGATGGATGATCGATATGGATATCGATATGGAATCGATATGGATATCGATATGGATATGGTTATCGATATGGATATCGATATGGATATCGATATGGATATCGATATGGATATCGATGATGGATATCGATATGGATATCGATATGGATATCGATATGGATATCGATATGGATCGATATGGATATCGATATGGATATCGATATGGATATACGATATGGATCGATATGGATATCGATATGATATCGATATGGATATCGATCGGATATCGATATGGATATCGATATGGATCGATAAAGATATCGATATGGATATGGTTATCGATGTGGATATCGATATGGACATGGATAAAAATATTGATATGGATAACGATATGAATATCGATGTGGATATGGATATCGATATGAATATCGATGTGGATATGGATATCGATATGGATATCGATGCGGATATCGATATGGATCGATATGGATATCGATATGGATATGGTTATCGATGTGGATATCGATATGGACATGGATAAAAATATTGATATGGATATCGATATGGATATCGATATGGACATGGATAGGAATATTGATATGGATATCGATATGGATATCGATGAGGATATCGATATGGATATCGATATGAATATCGATGTGGATATGGATATCGATATGGATATCGATATGGATATCGATTTGGATATCGATATGGATATCGATATGGATATCGATTTGGATATCGATATGGATCGATATGGATATCGATATGAATACGGTTATCGATGTGGATATCGATATGGCCATGGATAAAAATATTGATATGGATATCGATATGGATATCGATATCGACATGGATAGGAATATTGATATGGATATCGATATGGATATCGATGAGGATATCGATATGGATATCGATATGAATATCGATGTGGATATGGATATCGATATGGATATCGACATGGATATCGATATGGATATCGATATGGATATCGATATGGATCGATATGTATATCGATGTGGATCGATATGGATATCGATATGGATATCGATATGGATCGATATGGATATCGATATGAATGTGGTTATCGATATGGATATCGATATGGATCGATAAAGATATCGATATGGATATCGTTATCGATGTGGATATGGATATCGATATGAATATCGATGTGGATATGGATATCGATATGGATATCGATGCGGATATCGATTTGGATCGATATGGATATTGATGTGGATTTGGTTTTCGATGTGAATATCGATATGGATCGATATGGATATCGATATGGATATCGATATGGATATCGATATGGATATCGATATGGATATCGATGTGGATATCGATATAGATAACGATATGGATATCGATATGGATCGATGTGGATATCGATATGGATCGATATAGATATCGATATGGATATGGTTATCGATGTGGATATCGATATGGATATCGATATGGACATGGATAGGAATATTGATATGGATATCGATATGGATATCGATGAGGATATCGATATGGATATCGATATGAATATCGATGTGGATATGGATATGGATATCGATAAGGATATCGATATGGATATCGATATGGATCGATATGGATATCGATATGAATGTGGTTATTGATATGGATATCGATATGGATCGATAACGATATCGATATGGATATGGTTATCGATGTGGATATCGATATGGACATGGATAAGAATATTGATATGGATAACGATATGAATATCGATGTGGATATGGATATCGATATGAATATCGATGTGGATATGGATATCGATGCGGATATCGATATGGATCGATATGGATATCGATGTGGATTTGGTTATCGATATGAATATCGATATGGATATCGATATGGATCGATATGGATATCGATATGGATATCGATATGGATTGATATGGATATCGAGGTGAATATGGATATCGATATGGATATCGATATGGATATCGATATGGATATCGATCGATATGGATATCGATATGGATATCGATATGGATATCGATATGGATATCGATATGGATATCGATATGGATATCGATATGGATATCGATATGTATATCGATATGGATATCGATATGGATATCGATATGGATATCGATATGGATATCGATGTGGATATGGATATCGATATGAATATCGATATGGATATCGATATGGATATCGATATGGATATCGATATGGATATCGATATGGATATCGATATGGATATCGATATGGATATCGATATGGATATGGATATCGATATGGATATCGATATGGATATCGATATGGATCGATATGGATATCGATATGGATATCGATATGGATATCGATATGGATATCGATATGGATATCGATATGGATATCGATATGGATATCGATATGGATATCGATATGGATATCGATATGGATATCGATATGGATATCGATATGGATATCGATATGGATATCGATATGGATATCGATATGGATATCGATATGGATATGGATATCGATATGAATATGGATATCGATATGGATATCGATATGGATATCGATATGGATATCGATATGGATATCGATATGGATATCGATATGGATATCGATATGGATATCGATATGGATATCGATATGGATATCGATATGGATATCGATATGGATCGATATGTATATCGATGTGGATCGATATGGATATCGATATGGATATCAATATGGATATCGATATGGATATCGATATGGATCGATATGGATATCGATATGAATGTGGTTATCGATATGGATATCGATATGGATGGATAAAGGTATCGATATGGATATGGTTATCGATGTGGATATCGGTATGGACATGGATAAGAATATTGATATGGATAACGATATGAATATCGATGTGGATATGGATATCGATATGAATATCGATGTGGATATGGATATCGATATGGATATCGATGTGGATATCGATATGGATCGATATGGATATCGATGTGGATTTGGGATATCGATATATATCGATATGAATATCGATATGGATATCGATATGGATCGATATGGATATCGATATGGATATCGATGTGGATATCGATATGGATATCGATATGGATATCGATATGAATATCGATATGGATATCGATATGGATCGATATGGATATCGATATGGATATCGATGTGGATATCGATATGGATTGATATGGATTTCGAGGTGAATATGGTTATCGATATGGATATCGATACGTATCGATATGGATATCGATATGGATATGGATATCGATATGGATATCGATATGGATATCGATATGGATATCGATATGGATATCGATATGGATATCGATATGGATATGGATATCGATATCGATATGGATATCGATATGGATATCGATATGATATCGATATGGATATCGATATGGATATCGATATGGATATCGATATGGATATCGATATGGATATCGATATGGATATCGATATGGATATCGATATGGATATGGATATCGATATGGATATCGATATGGATATCGATATGGATATCGATATGGATATCGATATGGATATCGATATGGATATCGATATGGATATCGATATCGATATGGATATCGATATGGATATCGATATGGATATCGATAGGATATCGATATGGATATCGATATGGATATCGATATGGATATCGATATGGATATCGATATGGATATGGTTATCGATATGGATATCGATATGGATATCGATATGGATATCGATATGGATATCGATATGGATATCGATATGGATATCGATATGGATATCGATATCGATATGGATATCGATATGGATATCGATATGGATATCGATATGGATATCGATATGGATATCGATATGGATATCGATATGGATATTGATATGGATATCGATATGGATATCGATATGGATATCGATATGGATATCGATATGGATATCGATATGGATATCGATATGGATATCGATATGGATATCGATATGGATATCGATATGGATATCGATATGGATATCGATATGGATATCGATATGGATATCGATATGGATATCGATATGGATATCGATATGGATATCGATATGGATATCGATATGAATATGGATATCGATATATGGATATCGATATGGATATCGATAAAGATATCGTATATCGATATGGATATGGATATCGATATGGATATCGATATGGATAAGAATATTGATATGGATAACGATATGGATATCGATGTCGATATGAATATCGATATGAATATCGATGGATATGGATATCGATATGGATATCGACATGGATATCGATATGGATATCGATATGGATATCGATATGGATATCGATATGGATATCGATATGGATATCGATATGGATATCGATATGGATATCGATATGGATATCGATATGGATATCGATATGGATATCGAGGTGAATATGGATATCGATATGGATATCGATATGGATATCGATGTGGATATGGATATGGATATGGATATCGATATGGATATCGATATGGATATCGATATGGATATCGATATGGATATCGATATGGATATCGATATGGATATCGATATGGATATCGATATGGATATCGATATGGATATCGATATGGATCGATATAGATATCGATATGGATATGGTTATCGATATGGATATCGATATGGATATCGATATGGATATCGATATGGATATCGATGATATCGATGGATATCGATATGGATATCGATATGGATATCGATATGGATATCGATATGGATATCGATATGGATATCGATATGGATATCGATAGGGATATCGATATATGGATATATCGATATGGATATCGATGAGGATATCGATATGGATATCGATATGAATATCGATATCGATATGGATATCGATATGGATATCGATATGGATATATCGATATGGATATCGATGGATATGGATATCGATATGGATATCGATATGGATATCGATATGGATATCGATATGGATATCGATATGGATATCGGATATATCGATGGATATCGATATGGATATCGATATGGATATCGATATGGATATCGATATGAATGGATATCGATATGGATATCGATATGGATCGATAAAGATATCGATATGGATATGGTTATCGATGAATATCGATATGGACATGGATAAGAATATTGATATGGATAACGATATGAATATCGATGTGATGGATATCGATATGAATATCGATGTGGATATGGATATCGATATGGATATCGATGGGATATCGATATGGATCGATATGGATATCGATGATATGGATATGGATATCGATATGAATATCGATATGGATATCGATATGGATATCGATATGGATATCGATATGGATATCGATATGGATATCGATATGGATATGATATGTGATATCGATATGGATATGGATATCGATATGGATATCGATATGGATATCGATATGGATATCGATATAGATATCGATATGGATATCGATATGGATATCGATATGGATATCGATATGGATATCGATATGGATATCGATATGGATATCGATATGGATATCGATATGGATATCGATATGGATATCGATATGGATATCGATATGGATATCGATATGGATATCGATATGGATATCGATATGATATGGATATCGATATGGATATCGATATGGATATCGATATGGATATCGATAAAGATATCGATATGGATATGGATATCGATATGGATATCGATATGGATATGATATAAAAATATATCGATATGAGATATCGATATGGATATCGATATGGATATCGATATGGATATCGATATGAATATCGATATGGATATCGATATCGATATGGATATCGATATCGATATCGATATGGATATCGATATGGATAAATATGGATATGGATATCGATATGGATATCGATGTGATATGGATATCGATATGGACATGGATAAAATATGATACGATATCGATATGGATATCGATATGGATATCGATATGGATATGGATATGGATATCGATATGGATATCGATATGGATATCGATATGGATATCGATATGGATATCGATATGGATATCGATGTGGATATCGATATCGATATGGATATCGATATGGATATCGATATGGTTATCGATATGGATATCGATATGGATATACGGTTATCGATATGGATATCGATATGGCTATGGATAAAAATATTGATATGGATATCGATATGGTAAAAATATCGATATGGATATCGATATGGACATGATTGATATGGATATCGATATGGATATCGATGAGGATATCGATATGGATATCGATATGAATATCGATGTGGATATGGATATCGATATGGATATCGACATGGATATCGATATGGATATCGATATGGATATCGATATGGATATCGATATGGATATCGATATGGATATCGATGTGGATCGATATGGATATCGATATGGATATCGATATGGATCGATATGGATATCGATATGAATGTGGTTATCGATATGGATATCGATATGGATCGATAAAGATATCGATATGGATATGGTTATCGATGTGGATATCGATATGGACATGGATAAAAATATTGATATGGATAACGATATGAATATCGATGTGGATATGGATATCGATATGAATATCGATGTGGATATGGATATCGATATGGATATCGATGCGGATATCGATATGGATCGATATGGATATTGATGTGGATTTGGTTATCGATGTGAATATCGATATGGATCGATATGGATATCGATATGGATATCGATGTGGATATCGATATGGATTGATATGGATATCGAGGTGAATATGGTTATCGATATGGATATCGATACGTATCGATGTGGATATCGGTGTGGATATGGTTATCGATATGGATATCGATATGGATATTGATGTGAATATGGTTATCGATATGGATATCGATATGGATCGATATACATATCGATATGGATATGGTTACCGATATGGATATCGTTATGGATACCGATATGGATATCGATATGGATATCGATATGGACATGGATAGGAATATTGATATGGATAACGATATGGATATCGATAAGGATATCGATATGGATATCGATATGAATATCGATGTGGACATGGATATCGATATGGATATCGATATGGATATCGATATGGATATCGATATGGATATCGATATGGATATCGATATGGATATCGATATGGATATCGATATGGATATCGATATGGATATCGATATGGATATCGATGTGGATATCAATATGGACATGGATAGGACTATTGATATGGATATCGATATGGATATCGACATGGATATCGATATGGATATCGATATGGATATCGATATGGATATCGATATGGATATCGATATGGATCGATGTGGATATCGATATGGATCGATATAGATATCGATATGGATATGGTTATCGATATGGATATCGATATGGATATCGATATGGATATCGACATGGATTTTCGATATGGATATCGATATGGATATCGATATGGATATGGATATCGATATGGATATCGATATGGATATCGATATGGATATCGATTTGGATATCGATATGGATATCGATTTGGATATCGATGTGGATTTGGTTATCGATATGGATATCGATATGGATATGGTTATCGATGTGGATATCGATATGGTCATGGATAAAAATATTGATATGGATATCGATATGGATATCGATGAGGATATCGATATGGATATCGATATGAATATCGATGTAGATATGGATATCGATTTGGATATCGATATGGATATCGATATGGATATCGATATGGATATCGATGCGGATATCGATATGGATCGATATGTATATCGATGTGTATCGATATGGATATCGATATGGATATCGATATGGATATCGATATGGATATCGATATGGATATCGATATGGATCGATATGGATCGATATGTATGTCGATGTGGATCGATATGGATATCGACATGGATATCGATATGGATATCGATATGGATATCGATATGGATATCGATATGAATGTGGTTATCGATATGGATATCGATATGGATCGATAAAGATATCGATATGAATGTGGTTATCGATATGGATAACGATATGGATCAATAAAGATATCGATATGGATATGGTTATCGATGTGGATATCGATATGGATATCGATATGGACATTGATAGGAATATTGATATGGATATCGATATGGATATCGATGAGGATATCGATATGGATATCGATATGAATATCGATGTGGATATGGATATCGATATGGATATCGACATGGATATCGATATGGATATCGATATGGATATCGATATGGATATCGATATGGATATCGATATGGATATCGATATGGATATCGATATGGATATCGATATGGATATCGATATGGATATCGATATGGATATCGATATGGATATCGATATCGATATGGATATCGATATGGTATATCGATATGGATATCGATATGGATATCGATATGGATATGGATATCGATATGGATATATCGATCGATATGGATATGGATATCGATATTGAATATGGATATCGATATGGATATCGATATGAATGTGGTATATTGATATGGATATCGATATGGATATCGATATGGATAAAGATATCGATATGGATGATATGGATATGGATATCGATATGGATATCGATATGAATATGGATATGGATATCGATATGGATATATCGATATGGATATCGATATGGATATCGATATGATATCGATATGGATATCGATATGATATCGATATGGATATCGATATGGATATCGATAGGAATATCGATATGGGATATCGATATGGATATCGATATGGATATCGATATGGATATCGATATGGATATCGATATGGATATCGATATGGATATCGATATGGATATCGATATGGATATCGATATGGATATCGATATGGATATCGATATGGAATATCGATATGGATATCGATATGGATATCGATATGGATATCGATATGGATATCGATATGGATATCGATGATATGGATATGGATATCGATATGGATATCGATGTGGATATCGATATGGATATCGATATGGATCGATATGGATATCGATGTGAGGCGATATGGATATCGATATCGATCGATATGGATATCGATATGTATCGATATGGATATCGATATGGATATCGTGATGTGGATATCGGATATGGACATGGATAAGAATATTGATATGGATAACGATATGGATATCGATGTGGATATGGATATCGATATGAATATCGATATGGATATGGATATATCGATATGGAGATCGATATGCGATATCGATATGGATATCGATATGGATATCGATATGGATTGGTTATCGATATGGATATCGATATGGATCGATATGGATATCGATATGGATATGATACGATGTGGATATCGATATGGATATGATATGGATATCGAGGTGGATATGGATATCGATATGGATATCGATAGGGATATCGATATGGATATCGATGTGATATGGATATCGATATGGATATCGATATGGATATGGATATGAATATATCGATATCGATATGGATATCGATATGGATCCATGATACATATCGATATGGATATGGTTCGATATGGATCGATATGGATATCGATATGGATATCGATATCGATATGGATATCGGATATTGATATCGATATGGATATCGATAAGAATATCGATATGGATATCGATATGAATATCGATGTGGATATGGATATCGATATGGATATCGATGGGATATGGATATCGATATGGATATCGATATGGATATCGATATGGATATGGATATCGATGGATATCGATATGGATATCGATATGGATATGGATATGGATATCGATATGGATATCGATATGATCGATCGATATGGATATCGATCGATATGGATATCGATAAAGATATCGATATGGATATCGATATGGATATCGATATATCGATATGGATCATGGGATAAGAATATCGATATGGATAACGATATGGATATCGATATGGATATCGATGATGATATGGATATCGATATGATGTGGATATCGATATGGATATCGAAGATATGGATATCGATATGGATATGGATATGTGATATCGATATGGACATGGATAAACGATATGGATATCGATAATGGGATATCGATATGGATATGGATATCGATATGGATATCGTTATGATCGATATGGATATCGATATAGATCGATATACTACATATGAATATGGATATCGTATGGATATCGATATGCGATATGGATATCATGCGGATTGATCGGATATCGATGTGATAATATCGATATGGATATCGGTTTATCGATGTGGATATTGGTATGATATACGATATGGATATCGATATGTGGATATAGGTTATGAGTGGATATCGATATGGACGATATGGATAATCGATGGGATATGGTTAACGATATGGTTATCGATATGGATATCGATATGGATATCGATATGGATATCGATATGGATATCGATATGGATATCGATATGGATATCGATATGAATATCGACATGGATATCGATATGGATATCGGTATGGATATCGATATGGATATCGATATGGACATCGATATGGATCGATATGGATATCGATGTGGATCGATATGGATATCGATATGGATCGATATGGATATCGATATGGATATCGATATGGACATGGATAGGAATATTGGATCGATATGGATATCGATAAGGATACCGATATGGAAATCGATATGGATCGATATCGATATCGATATGGATATCGATATGGATTGATATGGATATCGAGGTGAATATGGTTATCGATATGGATATCGATACGTATCGATATGGATATCGATATGGATATCGATGGATATGGTTATCGATATGGATATCGATATGGATAACGATATGGATATCGATGTGGATATGGTTATCGATATGGATATCGATATGGATCGATATGGATATCGATATGGATATCGATATGGATATCGATATGGATATCGATATGGATATCGATATGGATATCGATATGGATATCGATATGGATATCGATATGGATATCGATATGGATCGATATGGATATCGATATGGATATCGATATGGATATCGATGTCGATATCGATATATCGATATGGATATCGATATGGACATGGATAGGATATTGATATGAATAACGATATGGATATCGATATGGATATCGATATGGATATCGATATGAATATCGATTTGGATATCGATAAGGATCGATATGGATATCGATGTGGATTTGGTTATCGATATGGATATCGATGTGGATATCGATATGGATCGATATAGATATCGATATGGATATGGTTATCGATGTGGATATCGATATGGATATCGATATGGATATCGATATGAATAGGATATTGATATGGATAACGATATGGATATCGATAAAGATATCGATATGGATATCGATATGAATATCGATTTGGATATCGATATGGATCGATGGATATGGATGTGGATTTGGTTATCGATATGGATATCGATATGTATATCGATATGGATATCGATATGGATTATCGATGTGGATATCGATATGGATATCGATATGGACATGGATAGGAATATTGCTATGGATAACGATATGGATTTCGATGAGGATATCGATATGGATATCGATATGAATATCGATGTGATATAGACATGGATATCGATATGGATATCGATATGGATATCGATATGGATATCGATAAGGATATCGATATGGATATCGATATGGATCGATATGGATATCGATATGAATTGGTTATCGATATGGATATCGATATGGATATGGATATCGATATGGATATGGTTATCGATATGGATATCGATATGACGATATGGATATCGATATGGATATATGATATGATGTGATATCGATATGAATATCGATATGATATGGATATCGAATATCGATATCGATATCGATATGGATATCGAGATATGGATATCGATATGGATATCGATATGGATATCGATATGGATACCGATATGGATATCGATATGGATATCGATATGGATATCGTTGATATGGATATGGATATGGATATCGATATGGATATCGATATGGATATCGATATGGATATCGATATGGTCGATATGGATATCGATGTGAATATGGTTATCGATATGGATATCGATATCGATATCGATATGGATATGTATATCGGTCGATATCGATATGGACATGGATAAGAATATCGATATGGATAACGATATGGATGGGATATGGATATCGATATAAATATCGATATGGATATCGATATGGATATCGATACGAGATATCGATATGGATATCGATATGGATATCGATATGGATATCGATATGGATATCGATATGGATATCGATATGGATATCGATATGATATCGATATGGATATCGATATGGATATCGATATGGATATCGATATGGATATTGATATTGATATCGATAGGATATTGATATGGATATCGAGATATGGATATCGATATGGATATCGATATGGATATCGATATGGATATCGATATGGATATCGATGGATATCGATATGGATATCGATATGGATATCGATATGGATATCGATATGGATATCGATGTAGACATGGATATCGATATGGATATCGATTTGGATATCGATATGGATATCGATAAGGATATCGATATGGATATCGATATGGATCGATATGGATATCGATATGGATATCGATTGAAATTAATATGGATATCGAGGTGAATATGGTTATCGATATGGATATCGATACGGATCGATATGGATATCGATGGGGATATGGTTATCGATATGAATATCGATATGGATAACGATATGGATATCGATGTGAATATGGTTATCGATATGGATATCGATCTGGATATCGATATGGATATAGACATGGATATCGATATGAATATCGATATGGATATCGATATGGATATCGATATGGATATCGATATGGATATCGATATGGATATCGATATGGGTCGATATGGATATCGATGTGAATGTGGTTATCGATATGGATATCGATATATATATCGATATAGATATCGATATGGATATGTTTATCGATGTCGGTATCGATATGGACATGGATAAGAATATTGATATGGATAACGATATGAATGGGATATTGATATGGATAACGATATGGATATCGATGAGGATATCAATATCGATATCGATATGAATATCGATGTGGACATGGAGATCGATATGGATATCGATTTGGATATCGATTTGGATATCGATATGGATCGATAAGGATATCGATATGGATATCGATATGGATATCGATATGGATTGATATGGATATCGAGGTGAATATGGTTATCGATATGGATATCGATACGGATCGATATGGATATCGATATGAATAATGATGTGGACATGGTTGGATATCGATATGGATCGATAAGGATATCGATATGGATATCGATATGGATCGATATGGATATCGATATGGATATCGATATGGATATCGATATGGATATCGATTTGGATATCGATATGAATATCGATGTGGACATGGATATCGATATGGATATCGATTTGGATATCGATATGGATCGATATGGATATCGATATGGTTGCATCGATATGGATATCGATATGTATATCGATATGGGTATCGATGGACATGGATAGGAATATTGATATGGATAACGATATGGATATGGTTATCGATGTGGATATCGATATGGATATCGATATGGGTATCGATGGACATGGATAGGAATATTGATATGGATAACGATATGGATATGGTTATCGATGTGGATATCGATATGGATATCGATATGGACATGGATAGGAATATTGATATGGATAACGATATGGATATCGATAAGGATATCGATATGGATATCGATTTGGATATCGATTTGGATATCGATATGAATATCGATGTGGACATGGATATCGATATGGATATCGATTTGGATATCGATATGGATCGATACGGATATCGATGTGGATTTGGTTATCGATATGGATATCGATATGTATATCGATATGGGTATCGATGGACATGGATAGGAATATTGATATGGATAACGATATGGATATGGTTATCGATGGATATCGATATGGATATCGATATGGACATGGATAGGAATATTGATATGGATAACGATATGGATATCGATAAGGATATCGATATGGATATCGATATAGAATATCGATGTGGATCGATATGGATATCGATGTGGATATCGATATGGATATCGATATGTGGATCGATAAAGATATCGATGTGAATATGGTTATCGATGTGGATATCGATATGGATCGATATAGATATCGATTTGGATATGGTTATCGATGTGGATATCGATATGGATATCAATATGGACATGGATAGGAATATTGATATGGATAACAATATGGATAACGATGAGGATATCGATACGAATATCGATGTGGATATGGATATCGATATGGATATCGACATGGATATCGATATGGATATCGATATGGACATGGATAGGAATATTGATATGGATAACGATATGGATATCGATGAGGATATCGATATGGATATCGATATGAATATCGATATGAAAATCAATATGGATATCGATGTGGACATGGATATCGATATGGATATCGATTTGGATATCCATTTGGATATCGATGTGAATATCGATGTGGAAATGGATATCGATATGGATACCGATTTGTGGATTTGGTTATCGATATGGATATCGATATGTATATCGATATGGGTATCGATATGGACATGGATAGGAATAATGATATGGATAACGATGTGTATATGGTTATCGATGGGGATATCGATATGGATATCGATATGGACATGGATAGGAATATTGATATGGATAACGATATGGATATCGATGAGGATATCGATATCGATATGAATATCGATTTGGACATGGATATCGATATGGATATCGATTTGGATATCGATATGGATCGATATGGATATCGATATGGGTATCGATATGGACATGGATAGGAATATTGATATGGATAACGATATGGATATGGTTATCGATGTGGATATCGATATGGATATCGATATGGACATGGATAGGATTATTGATATGGATAACGATATCGATATCGATATGAATATCGATGTGGACATGGATATCGATATGGATATCGATGTGGATATCGATATGAATATCGATGTGGAAATTTATATCGATATGGATACCGATTTGTGGATTTGGTAATCGATATGGATATCGATATGTATATCGATATGGGTATCGATATGGACATGGATAGGAATATTGATATGGATAACGATATGGATATGGTTATCGATGTGGATATCGATATGGATATCGATATGGATATCGATATGGACATGGATAGGAATATTGATATGGATAACGATATGGATATCGATGAGGATATCGATATCGATATGAATATCGATGTGGACATGGATATCGATATGGATATCGATGTGGATATCGATATGGATATCGATGTGGATATCGATATGGATCGATATGGATATCGATTTGGATATGGTTATCGATGTGGATATCGATATGGATATCAATATGGACATGGATAGGAATATTGATATGGATAACAATATGGATAACGATGAGGATATCGATACGAACATCGATGTGGATATGGATATCGATATGGATATCGACATGGATATCGATATGGATATCGATATAGATATCGATATGGATATCGATATGGATCGATGTATATGTCGATATGGATCGATATAGATATCGATATGGATATGGTTATCGATGTGGATAACGATATGGATATCGATATGGACATGGATAGGAATATTGATATGGATAACGATATGGATATCGATGGGGATATCGATATGGTTATCGATATGATTATCGATTTGGATATCGATATGGATCGATATGGATATCGATGTGGATTTGGTTATCGATATGGATATCGATATGTATATCGATATGGATCGATATGGATATCGATATGGATATCGATATGGATATGGTTAACGATGTGGATATAGATATGGATATCGATATGGACATGGATAAGAATATTGATATGGATATCGATATGGATCGATAAGGATATCGATATGGATATCGATATGGATATCGATATGGATTAATATGGATATCGAGGTGAATATGGTTATCGATATGGATATCGATATGAATAATGATGTGGACATGGTTGGATATCGATATGGATCGATAAGGATATCGATATGGATATCGATATGGATCGATATGGATATCGATATGGATATCGATGAGGATATCGATATGGATATCGATATGGATATCGATATGGATATCGATATGGACATGGATAGGAATATTGATATGGATAACGATATGGATATCGATGAGGATATCGATATGGATATCGATTTGGATATCGATTTGGATATCGATATGAATATCGATGTGGACATGGATATCGATATGGATATCGATTTGGATATCGATATGGATATCGATATGTATATCGATATGGGTATCGATATGGGTATCGATGGACATGGATAGGAATATTGATATGGATAACGATATGGATATGGATATCGATGTGGATATCGATATGGATATCGATATGGATATCGATATGGACATGGATAGGAATATTGATATGGATAACGATATGGATATCGATGAGGATATCGATATCGATATCGATATCGATATGAATATCGATGTGGACATGGATATCGATATGGATATCGATGTGGATATCGATATGGATATCGATATGGATCGATATGGATATCGATGTGAATATGGTTATCGATGTGGATATCGATATGGATCGATATAGATATCGATTTGGATATGGTTATCGATGTGGATATCGATATGGATATCAATATGGACATGGATAGGAATATTGATATGGATAACAATATGGATAACGATGAGGATATCGATACGAATATCGATCTGGATATGGATATCGATATGGATATCGACATGGATATCGATATGGATATCGATATGGACATGGATAGGAATATTGATATGGATAACGATATGGATATCGATGAGGATATCGATATGGATATCGATATGAATATCGATATGAAAATCAATATGGATATCGATGTGGACATGGATATCGATATGGATATCGATTTGGATATCCATTTGGATATCGATATGAATATCGATATGGAAATGGATATCGATATGGATACCGATTTGTGGATTTGGTTATCGATATGAATATCGATATGTATATCGATATGGGTATCGATATGGACATGGATATCGATATGAATATCGATGTGCACATGGATATCGATATGGATATCGATTTGGATATCGATATGGATCGATATGGATATCGATGTGTATATCGATATGGATATCGATATGGATCGATATGGATATCGATGTGAATATGGTTATCGATGTGGATATCGATATGGATATCAATATGGACATGGATAGGAATATTGATATGGATAACAATATGGATAACGATGAGGATATCGATACGAATATCGATGTGGATATGGATATCGATATGGATATCGACATGGATATCGATATGGATATCGATATAGATATCGATATGGATCGGTGTGGATATCGATATGGATCGATATAGATATCGATATGGATATGGTTATCGATATGGATATCGATATGGAGATCGATATGGACATGGATAGGAATATTGATATGGATAACGATATGGATATCGATGAGGATATCGATATGGATATCGATATGAATATCGATTTGGACATCGATATGGATCGATATGGATATCGATGTGGATTTGGTTATCGATATGGATATCGATATGGATATCGATATGGATATCGAAATGGATCGATATGGATATCGATATGGATATGGTTATCGAAGTGGATATCGATATGGATATCGATATGGATATCGATATGGACATGGATAGGAATATTGATATGGATAACGATATGGATATCGATGCGGATATCGATATGGATATCGATATGGATATCGATATGGATCGATAAGGATATCGATATGGATATCGATATGGATCGATATGGATATCGATATGGATATCGATATGGATTGATATGGATATCGAGGTGAATATGGTTATCGATATGGATATCGATACGGATCGATATGGATATCGATGGGGATATGGTTATCGATATGGATATCGATATGGATAACGATATGGATATCGATATGAATATGGTAATCGATATGGATATCGATATGGATATCAATATGGATATCGACATGGATATCGATATGGATATCGCTATGGATATCGATATGGATATCGATATGGATATCGATATGCATCGATATGCAGATCGATGTGAATGTGGTTATCGATATGGATATCGATATATATATCGATATAGATATCGATATGGATATGTTTATCGATGTCTGTATCGATATGGACATGGATAAGAATATTGATATGGATATCGATATGGATCGATATGGATATCGGTATGGATATTGATATGGATATCGATATGGAATGATATGGATATCGAGGTGAATATGGTTATCGATATGGA
The DNA here is from genome assembly GCA_018903615.1 of Drosophila neocordata. NCBI lineage: Eukaryota > Metazoa > Arthropoda > Insecta > Diptera > Drosophilidae > Drosophila > Drosophila neocordata. The sequence goes on from JAEIGI010000163.1 coordinate 26,679, forward strand.
TATCGATATGGATATCGATATGGATATCGATGTGGATATGGATATCGATATGGATATCGATGCGGATTTCGATATGGTTAGGGATATGGATATCGATACGGATAAATATCATTATGGATATCGATATTTATATCGATATGGATATCGATATGGATATCGATATGGATATCGACATGGATATCGTCATGGATATCGATATCGATATGGATATCGATATGGATATCGATATGGATATCGATATGGATATCGATATGGATATCGATATGGATATCGAAATGGATATCGATATGGATATCGATATGGATATAGGTATGGATATCGATATGGATATCAATATGGATATAGGTATGGATATCGATATGGACATGGATAGGAATATTGATATGGATAACGATATGGATATCGATGAGGATATCGATATGAATATCGATGTGGACATGGATATCGATATGGATATCGATATGGATCGATATAGATATCGATATGGATATGGTTACCGATATGGATATCGATATGGATATCGATATGGATATCGATATGGATATCGATATGGATATCGATATGGATATCGGTATGGATATCGATATGGACATGGATAGGAATATTGATATGGACAACGATATGGATATCGATGAGGATATCGATATGGATATCGATATGAATATCGATGTGCACATGGATATCGATATGGATATTGATATGAATATCGATTTGGATATCGACATGGATCGATATGGCTATCGATGTGGATTTGGTTATCGATATGGATATCGATATGGATAGATATGGATATCGATATGGATATCGATATGGATATCGATTTGGATATCGATATGGATATCGATATGTATATCGATATGGATATCGATATGGATATCGATATGGATATCGATATGGATATCGATATGTATATCGATATGGATATCGATATGGATGTCGATATGGATATCGATGTGGATATGGATATCGATATGGATATCGATATGGATATCGATATGGATAACGATATGGATATCGATATGGATATCGATATGGATGTCGATATGGATATCGATGTGGATATGGATATCGATATGGATATCGATATGGATATCGACATGGATATCGATATATAGATATCGATATGGATATCGATATGGATCGATATGGATATCGATATGGATATCGATATGGATATCGATATGGATATCGATATGGATATCGATGTGGATATGGATATCGATATGGATATCGATATGGATATCGATATGGATATCGATATAGATATCGATATGGATATCGATATGGATCGATATGGATATCGACATGTATATTGATATGGATATCGATATGGATATTGATATGGATATCGATATGGATATGGATACCGATATCAATCGATATGGATATCGATATGGATCGATATAGATATCGATATGGATATGGTTATCGATGTGGATATCCATATGGACATGGATAGGAATATTGATATGGATAACGATATGAATATCGATGTGGATATGGATATCGATATGAATATCGATGTGGATATGGATATCGATATGGATAGCGATGCGGATTTCGATATGGTTAGGGATATGGATATCGATACGGATAAATATCATTATGGATATCAATATTTATATCGATATGGATATCGATATGGATATCGATATGGATATCGACATGGACATCGACATGGATATCGATATAGATTTCGATGTCGATTTTGATATGGATGGGGATATCCATTTCTATATGTATATCTATTTAGATAACGATAGGGATATCTATATGGATATCTTTATGGATATCTATATAGACATCTATATGGATATAGATATGGATATCGATTTGTATACTGTTATGTATATAGATATGAATCGATAGAGTAATCGATATGGATATCCATATATATATCTCTATGGATATCGATATGGAACCCGATATGGATATGGATATCGATTTGGATATCGAGATGGATATCGTGATGGATATCGATATGGATAGATATGGATATCGATATGAGTATCGATATGGATATCGATATGGATATCGATATGGATATCGATATGGATATCGTTATGAACATCGATATGGATATCGATATGGATATCGATATTTATATCGATATGGATATCGATATGGATATCGATATGGATATCGATATGGATATCGATATGGATATTGATATGGATATCGATATGTATATCGATATTGATATCGATATGGATATCGATATGGATATCGATTTGGATATCGATATGGATATCGATATGGAAAGATATGGATATCGATATGAATTTCGATGTGGATATCGATATGGATATCGATATGGACATCGATATGGATATCGATTTGGATATCGATTTGGATATCGATATGGATTTCTTCTGGACGTTGACGCGTACAAGGCGACGTACGTTCAAGTGGTCCAAGTGACACCAGGACAATGCCTGTTACGCGCAAACCCTATCAGACAGCATGCAAAAGACGAAATCGCGAGGACAACGGACGACAATTACAGTAATAATTAGAACTTACTACGAGCTAGATAGTTAAGAATAAAAGTTTTTAGTTGAGAAATAGAAAGTTCTGAACCGATTACAGGATAAAGGCGATTGTAATCGGAACAAAGAACTCGAAAGGGTTCATGTAAAGTATAGTTAGAAGTACAGCAAGTTAAAGTTAGAGGGATATAATTTCTAGTTAGTCTACAAGGTACAGATAGATTAACCAGATTAAGTAAATTAGAGGAATCAATTTGTCCATTCACAAGCTTGTGTATAAACAAAGTACCCAGCATTACTCTTCGGTTAAGTAACGACGAAAGATTAATAAGAAGAAGTCTATCAGAATACGAGGGTAGGTTAACATTTCTGTCCCAGCAAAAATCAGAAATTGCTTCTGGACAGATTCAATTTTTATTTGGTGTGATTCATATTGAGGAGACCAAACGCATGATCCATACTCCAGAATAGGACGGACCGGTGAAATAAAAATGGTTTTAGTTGTGTAAGGATCATCGAATTCTGTCGACCATCGCTTGACAAAACCAAGAACACTAATGGCTTTACTGACTGTAATGGAAATGTGACGAGTGAGTTTGTGGTCCATGAGTACACCCAAATCATTCATCTCGTTCAGACGTTTTAAAGGAGTATTATTATGATAATACGTAACTGATTGAAAGTTAGTTCTATGAAATGACATGACATTGCATTTCGAAACGTTTAGATTTAATATGTTAATTTTACACCAGGTCGGCAAGTTATTCAGATCTGCCTGGAGCAAAAGGGGAGACTCTGAGTCTTTAAAACTAAGACGAAGTTAAACATCGTCAGCGTACATAAGGACACGAGAATGAGTTACTACTGAAGGTAGGTAATTTATAAATAGGGTAAAAAGTAACGGTCCTAGATGGCTACCTTGTGGCACCCCCGAAGTTACTTTGATGGTTTTTGAAAGAGAGGTTTTAAATAGAACTTTTTGAGTACGGTCAGTCAGATATTGGGAAATCCAACACAGCAAAAGGCTTGGAAGCCCAAGTTTGTTTAGTTTGTACAGAAGCAGTGAATGGTTTACAGAATCAAAGGCCTTACTGAAGTCGGTATAAACGACATCAGTTTGTAGTGCATTCCTGAATCCATCGATCACTAAAGAAGTAAACTCTAATAGGTTAGTGGTAGTAGATCTAAGTTTCATGAACCCATGTTGGGTAGAAGAAAGAATAGAACTACAGAAATGATGCAATTGGGAAGTTATAATTTTCTCAAAAGCCTTCGGAATAGCGGACAATTTGGAAATACCTCTATAGTTAGAGGCTTCTGATTTGTTACCTTTTTTATGTAAAGGAATAATAAAAGTTTCCTTCCAAATAGTTGGGAAAGAGGAAGTTTCAACAGACAATTTAAATAATTTAAGAATTTGAGTAATTAGATTCTCAGCACAAAACCTGAGTACGCAACCAGGTATCCCATCAGGTCCTGGTGAGTACACGGGCTTAAATGTAGTGAACGTACTGAGAAATGAGCTTTCATCGATCACAGGATTAAAGATGCAATTAGACCTATTCAACTGATACGGATATGAAGAGTTGGCGCGATGCTCCATAGGGGAATAGGTTGTATTGAAAAAATCGGCAAACATATCGGCAATGGCCTGATCATCGGTTGCTTTATTGTCTTCAAAACGTAAAAAAGACGGGTGCACTGCTACCTTGCGTTTGGTATTAACAAAGTTATAAAATCGCTTAGGATCACGGGAAAACTGTAGTTTACAGCGCAAAATGTAATCTTTATAACATCGTGCATTAAGCACAGAGAAATTTGATCGAGCAACTAAGTAATGAGAAAAATCTGATGGCTGACCCGATTTTTTGTACTTCTTATAATATCTAGATTTTACATTTTTCAAGTTAGATAATTCACGTGTAAACCATGGTGGCTTGTCAGACACTACATGGGCCACACATGGAACGCAGGCATCGAAAAGTGAAAACATAGTATTATAGAAGAAACGAATGGCAGTGTCCATATCTACACAGGAATACAGATAAGATCAGTCAGTAGCAAGAATTAGATGATTGAGCTTGAAAAAATTAGCTTTACAACAACGGATACGAGGCACCGACTTGGTACCTGCAATTAGTGACCGAACAGGAAGGTCGATAGTTAAGTCCAAAGTCGGATGAAAATTATTTTCAAAAATGACTAGGGGGTTAATCCTCGAAACAACGCAGTCGGAAGACTGTAAAACAAATATAAGATCTAACGACCTACCGTATAAGTTACGGACTGGATTTACTTGGGTTAAAGATAACTCAAGGAGACCATCGACAAAGCAATGTGACGGGGAGGGCAACAACAAAGAAGACTCATCTGATGGAAACCATGAGATGTCGGGAAGATTAAAATCACCAAGAACAATTATTAAGTCTTCGTCGGAAAGTAGCAAGGAGACAAAACGAATAGCTTCTAGGTGGGTTACGTAAACCAGCGAGTCAGATTTCGGTGGAATATACGAACAAGTTATGAAGACGGAATGCGTCTTTAAAGTAATTTTGACACTGACAAATTCCATGTCAAGAGTTGCAGACGGCTGAACTAATTCAGAGGAGAGCGCAGAGTTGACAGCAATTAAAACTCCGCCACCATTTTTAAATGTTCTATCGCATCTATAAGTTGAAAAAATTGTGGGAAAAACAGAAGCATCAGATATGTCAGGCCTTAACCACGTTTCTGTAAATACCAGAATATGGAAATCGAATGATAGACTGTCTACGTAAAGTTTTGAAATTTTAGATTTTAATGGATAATGAATAAGGGACGAACTTAGTTTTTTGACCCGCCTGGTACTGACGAGCCAGAAGATAGTAGAAGATTGTTTGGTGTTATAGGAAGACGAATCGGAGGCCGATTTTTCTTCTTCGTTGTATACTCCTTTATAATTAAATGTTCAGGCCAAAAATCTTTACGACAAATTTGGTCAAAAAGATTAGGCGGAACACTGATTTTAAATGACGAAATGTCACGAGAATAAGAAAATTTGAATTTTTCCACCGCAATGTTTGGCACTAAAATTTTTGCCCGGATATGGGCTAAGACATCATCTGATATCGTTTTGGGAGCTAATCTAGAAACAAATATTTGCCTTTTAGGTGGAATTGCAACTAGCGAACTCGCTGAGCCACTCGCACCCACGGCCGCAGTTATTTGCACTGGGGCCGCGGAGACGGATGCCGCTTTACGTGCTCCTCTAGTTACAACTTTATTCGGAATATGCCTTGAAGAGGGTATTCGTTCGGACACATCGGATACTACACTTGATATCGCATCAGTATGCGAGACACTATTAACAGGGGATATATGTTGAGTTCCCGTAACTGGGGCCATCACTGGGCTCCTAAACGAAATCAGGCGCTGAGAGTTTGGTGTTGTAGAGTCGTTACTTATTGTCGGAACAGGTAGAAGTAGAGATGCCGGCGGATCAGGGGAGAAATCCCGAGGGATAGTCTTCTTCCGCTTTGGTGATTCATTTAATAGTTTATAACTATTAAACTGAGTTTCTAATGATAAAAACTCATCCCGAAGCTTCAGAAAACTAGCCGCCAGAGTTTTGACTCCTTCCCTAGTCCGCCTCATAAATACACGTATATCCATTTCCACGTCCCGACATGCTTCACAGCTCCATTTTAGGCCCCCACCGTTGCCAATGCTATCTTTTACCCTGGCTGTGAAACCAGCGCACTTAACGTGCATAATATTGTCACACAGCCAGCATAATAGATAGTCATCTTGGAGCTTTTGAGGGTGGGGACATTTTTTGGAAGAGCAGACAACCATTATTGAAAATAAAAATTTATTAAAAAACAAAAAAAATAAAAATTTAAAAGAGTATTTGAAATTCTATGAACAAAGTTATATACTAACCCAATTGTTACACAAGGGTTAATGTCTAACTATGCACCACAAAAGAGGAGACAAAAACACAACAACAAAGACGGTATACAAGCGCGAGAGTAAAACGGTCGCGATCGCGAGTAATAAAAACACAAGACAACAAGCACAAAACGAAACAACAACACAACTGTGTACGAAGAGCGCGAGTACAAGCGAGAGAATTACCGCAAAACAAAAAATCAAAGTATGTATATGCAGAACACAAACAACAAAACTGTAAGTTTTGTTATTAAGTAATGCACAAATTGAAATATAACTTTGATTAAGTGTTTTAGAACAAATTTAAAACGATCGCGAGACAGTTTGAATTTAAGCAAAAAATTTATTATAATCTTTAAACGGAACTAACAGCCCGGGATACAGAAAATCAAAATAAAAACGAGAGCGCAAAAAAAAAACACGTCCGACTTCGTTGAAGTGAAGAAATTTTTTTTTTATCGATATGGATAACAATATGGATATCGATATGGATAACGATATGGATATCGATATGAATATCGATAAGTGTATCGATTTGGACATCGATATGGATATTGATATGGATATCGATATGTATACCGATATGGATATCAATATGGATATCTATATGGATAACCATATGGATATCGATATGTATATCGATATGGATATCGATGTAGATATTAATATGGAAATCGATTTGGATGTCGATATGGATATCGATTTGGATATCGATATGGATATCTATATGGATAACCATATGGATATCGATATGGATATCGATATGGATATCGATATGGATATCGAAATGGATATCGATATGGATATCGATATGGATATCGATATGGATATCGATATGGATATCGATATGGATATCGATATGGATATCGATATGGATACCGATATGGATATCGATATAGATTTCGATATGGATATCGATATGGACATCGATATGGATATCGATATGTATACCGATATGAATATCAATATGGATATCTATATGGATAACCATATGGATATCGATATGTATGTCGATATGGATATCGATGTAGATATTAATATGGATATCGATTTGGATGTCGATATGGATATCGATTTGGATATCGATATGGATATCTATATGGATAACCATATGGATATTGATATGGATATCGACATGGATATCGATATGGATATCGATATGGATATCGATATGTATATCGATATGGATATCGATATGGATATCGATATGGATATCGATATGTATATCGATATGGATATCGATGTAGATATCGATATGGATATCGATTTGGATATCGCTTTGGATATCGATATGGATAACAATATGGATATCGATATGGATAATGATATGGATATCGATAAGTGTATCGATTTGGACATCGATATGGATATTGATATGGATATCGATATGTATACCGATATGGATATCGATATGGATATTGATATGGATATCGATATGTATATCGATATGGATATCGATGTAGATATCAATATAGATATCCATTTGGATGTCGATATGGATATCGATTTGGATATCGATATGGATATCTATATGGATAACCATATGGATATCGATATGGAAATCGATATGAATATCGATATGGATATCGATATGGATAACGATATGGATATCGATATAGATTTCGATATGGATATCGATATGGATCGATATGGATATCGATATGGATATCTATATCGATTGATATGGATATTGAGGTGAATATGGTTATCGATATGGATATCGATACGGATATCGATACGGATCGATATGGATATCGATGTGGATATGGTTATCGATATGGATATCGATATGGATGTCGATATGGATATCGATGTGAATATGGTAATCGATATGGATCGATATAGATATCGATATGGATATGGTTACCGATATGGATATCGATATGGATATCGATATGGATATCGATATGGATATCGATATGAATATCGATATGGATATCGATATGGATATCGATATGGACATGGATAGGAATATTGATATGGATAACGCTATGGATATCGATGAGGATATCGATATGGATATCGATATGGATATTGATATGGATATCGATATGGATATCGATATGGACATGGATAGGAATATTGATATGGATAACGCTATGGATATCGATGAGGATATCGATATGGATATCGAAATGGATATGGATAGGAATATTGATATGGTTAACGATATGGATATCGATGAGGATATCGATATGGATATCGATATGAATATCGATGTGGACATGGATATCGATATGGATATTGATATGGATATCGATGTGGATTTGGTTATCGATATGGATATCGATATGGATATCGATATGGATCGATATGGATATCGATATGGATCGATATGGATATCGATATGGATATCGATATGGATATCGATATGGATATCGATATGGATCGATATGGATATCGATATGGATATTGATATGGATATCGATATGGATATCGATATGGACATGGATAGGAATATTGATATGGATAACGCTATGGATATCGATGAGTATATCGATATGGATATCGAAATGGACATGGATAGGAATATTGATATGGTTAACGATATGGATATCGATGAGGATATCGATATGGATATTGATATGGATATCGATATGGATATGGATATCGATATGGATCGATATGGATATCGATGTGAATGTGGTTATCGATGTGGATATCGATATGGATCGATATGGATATCGATATGGATATCGATATAGATATCGATATGGATATCGATATGGATATCGATATGGATATTGATATGGATATAGATATGGATATTGATATGGATATCGATATAGATATGGATATCGATATGGATCGATATGGATATCGATGTGAATGTGGTTATCGATATGGATATCGATATGGATCGATATGGATATCGATATGGATCGATATAGATATCGATATGGATATGCTTATCGATGTGGATATTCATATGGACATGGATAGGAATATTGATATGGATAACGATATGAATATCGATGTGGATATGGATATCGATATGGATATCGACATGGATATCGATATGGATATCGATATAGATATCGATATGGATATCGATATGGACATCGATATGGATATCGATATGGATATCGATATGGATATCGATATGGATATCGATATGGATATCGATATAGATATCGATATGGATCGATATGGATATCGAGATGGATATTGATATGGATATTGATATCGATATTGATATGGATATTGATATTTATATCGATATGGATATCGATATGGATATCGACATGGATATCGACATAGATATCGATATAGATATCGATATGGATATCGATATGGATCGATGTGGATATCGATATGGATATCGATATAGATATCGATATGGATATCGATATGGATATCGATATCGATGTGGATATTTATATCGATATGGATATCGACATGGATATCGATATGGATATCGATATAGATATCGATATGGATATCGATATGGATCGATATGGATATCGAGATGGATATTGATATGGATATTGATATCGATATTGATATGGATATTGATATTTATATCGATATGGATATCGATATGGATATCGACATGGATATCGACATGGATATCGATATGAATATAGATATAGATTTCGATGTCGATTTTGATATGGATGGGGATATGCATATCTATATGTATATCTATTTGGATAACGATATGGATATCTATATGGATATCTTTATGGATATCTATATGGACATCTATATGGATATCGATATGGATATCGATATGGATATCGATATGGATATCGATATGGATATCGATATGGATATCGATATGGATATCGATATCGATGTGGATATTTATATCGATATGGATATCGATATGGATATCGATATGGATATCGATATAGATATCGATATGGATATCGATATGGATATTGATATGGATATTGATATCGATATTGATATGGATATTATATTTATATCGATTTGGATATCGAGATGGATATCGATATGGATAGATATGGATATCGATATGAGTATCGATATGGATATCGATATGGATATCGATATAGATTTCGATATGGATATCGATATGGATATCGATATGGATATCCATATCGATATGGATATCGATTTGGATATCGATATGGATATCTATATGGATAACCATATGGATATCGATATGGATATCGATATGGTTATCGATATGTATATGAATAGGGATATCGATATGGATATCGATATTGATATCGATATGCATACCGATATGGATATCGATATGGATATCGATACGTATATTGATATAGATATCGATATGGATATCGATTTGAATATCGAAATGGATATCGAAATGGGTATCGATATGGATATCAACATGGATATCGATATGGACAACGATATGGATATCGATATGGATATCGATATGAATATCGATATGGATATGGATATGAATAGATTTGGATATCGATATGAAAATCGATATGGATATGCATAGATATTGATATCAATATGAAAATCGATATGGATACCGATATGTATATCGATTTGAATATCGATATGGATACCAATATGGATATCGAAGTGGATTACGATATGGATATCGATATGTATATCGATATGGATATCGATATGGATATTGATATGGATATCGATATGTATATCGATATGGATATCGATATAGATATCGATATGGATATCGATATGAATATCGATATCGATAATCTATATCGATATACATATCGATATCCATACCGATATCCATATCGATATCCATATCGATATCCATATCGATATCCATATCGATATCCATATCGATATCCATATCGATATCCATATCGATATCCATATCGATATCCATATCGATATCCATATCGATATCCATATCGATATCCATATGGTTATCCATATAGATATCCATATCGATATCCAAATCGATATCCATATCGATATCCACATCGATATTCATATCGATATCCATATCTATCCATATTTATATCCATATCGACATCCAAATCGATATCCATATCGATATCTACATCGATATCCATATCGATATACATATCGATATACATATCGATATCCATATCAATATCCATATCGATATTCATATCGGTATACATATCGATATCCATATCGATATCCATATCGATATCCATATCGATATCCATATCGATATCCATATGGTTATCGATATAGATATCCATATCGATATCCAAATCGATATCCACATCGATATCTACATCGATATCCATATCGATATCTACATCGATATCCATATCGATATACATATAGATATCCATATCGATATCCAAATCGATATCGATATCGATATCCACATCGATATTCATATCGATATCCATATCTATCCATATCGATATCCATATCGACTTCCAAATCGATATCCATATCGATATCTACATCGATATCCATATCGATTGTGACGAATCACAAATCTTGGTTTTTTTTTATATATTAATATATATATTTACAAGCAAACCCTCCAAATCGATATGCCCTAATTACTAAAGGGGATTAGTTCAACATTAGGTTACAGTTTCTAACAAGAGAGCAATTGTTTTCTATTTCATCTTTAGGTTACAGTTTCTAGCAAGAGAGAGAGCAATTGTTTCAGTTTCTAACAAGAGAGCAATTATTTTTATTTCTTTTGTTTCTCTCTCCTTCGCATTGCAATAGCCAGCGACGCCGACGCACCGGCGGTACAGTCAGTGTCAGCATAGCTAAGCTAAGACAATTTGTCACGTACACCAAAAGCTCGTAGGATAACGGTGAATCATCAGTAGCCAATCAAAACGCGCCACGCATTTCTGCAGCTGCGTCGAAAGCTTAAAATGTTAAAAACTAGGGCAAAGGCTAGGGTTAGAAATAAGCGTAAGATCACTTAGTTTCTGGCCGCCGGAGAGATAACAAGTGACAATTAGCATCAAGATAAAAATCAAACAGTGAAAAACAAGAACTAAGTTAGTGAATATATAGAAGTCAAACACGCAGACAGTGGTACTAAAACAAAGACAGTGCAAATAAAAATCCTAGAAAAAAATATAAAACACGGAAAAGCAGAACGAGTGGTACTAAGACAAAGACAGTGCAAATACAAATCCAAGGAAAAGAAAACAAAATATAAAACAAGGAAAAGTAACGCATTTATCAACGTTAAGATTGTGCAATTTATACTCGGGTGAGTCGGCCTAGAGGCCACGTTACTAACCCCTTATCCCTGCTATTTTTATAGGACAGTGTGATGTTAGGTAGATTAGGCAGAATTAAAAATGAGAATACAAGAATTAGAAATAAAGATTATAATTGAACATTGACCCTTGCCTTTTCTATTTTCTTCTTGCCCCTATTCTTTCTCCTTTATCTTTATTTGCATGTAATGTCTTAATAATGTGTTAAGTGTCGTAGAAATAAATGTTGTACAGTGGTTGTGATGTCATTTGGCTAGTATTTCAGTGTCCGGGTAATACCCTAACTGAAATATTACCAAATGTACATCCGATCATTTAGTGTCATTTAATATTGATTTCGGTATCCGGGTAATACCCTAACCGAAATCGTATTAAATGTACATGCCGTTGTATATATGTTGTATTGTCAAAGTGTGTTCCATGGTACAGTTGGCAGCATGTCTACCAGCAACCATTTCAGTGTCCGGGTAATACCCTAACTGAAATGGTGTTGGTTGTACATGTGCCGACTTAGTGCCATTTAATATTATTCGACGTCCGGGTAATACCCTAGTCGAAGCAATATTAAATGCGCATGAACATGGAACCACTGTAATGTAGTTTTTATGTAGTACAGTGGTCATGATGCCATTTGTTTAGCATTTCAGTGTCCGGGTAATACCCTAACTGAAATGTTAACAACTGTGCATCTGACTACTTAGTGTCTTTTAATATTTATTTCGGTGTCCGGGTAATACCCTAACCGAAATAATATTAAATGTACATGCCGTAGTATGTGTGTATCTTCCCCTTTGTACAGTGTCCACCCAAATGAGTGTCTTTAACATTAATTGTTTAACTTTGTGTCTTTTGTTATGTCAAATAAATAATTATTCCCCACATTTGTCTGTATTAGTTTAAAATTTAGAGGTCTCGAGATTTACTTATAAATTTTCTGTAAGTAAAGGCCCTGGATAGAGTGAGATTTGTACCCAGGCTGAAAAACTTCCTTACAGATGGCGCCCGAGCAGGGACCTCGAGAAAGATTTTAAATTAATTAGGCAAGCTTAGTGTAGGGATTAATTTTGTGGATTAAAGCCCCACCATATTTATTTGGCCTTCTCATATTGTTCATATCATTTTGAAAAAAATTTATTGCTACCCTATAATATCGAAAAAAAATTAACCAATTATATTATATTATAATATGATCGCATTATATTATATCATTTAATTAAATTCACATGTAAAATATATTTTTGGGGATTTTCTTTATTGGTGCAATATATATATGATGAAAAAAAATATTTTTATAAATAATTCAATTTTTGCCAAGGGTAACGGTAGGACTACCTTAGAGTCATCGACAGAGTCGCAGCGACAGAGTCACGACAGAATTTAGTGGAACCAAAACCACGTGGGAGAAATACATATGTATATATTTTTTTTTTTTTTATAATCGACAGAGCTAAACAGGGTATCAGCAGAATCACCATAAAAAAAAAAAAAAAAAAATTTATATATGTATATATTTGAATTTTTTATAAGAACGAAAGAGAGAAGCGAGCATAGAAAATCCAACAGGCAACGGTAAAACTTTTAAAAGTCATCGACAGAGTCCCAGCGACAGAGTCACGACTGAATACAGTGGAACCAAAACCTCGAGGCAGAAATATATTTTTTTTTTTATATCGACAGAGCTAAACAGGGTATCAGCAGAGTCATCATGAGAAAAAAATATATATGCAACGGAATTTCTATACAAGCAAAAGAGACAAGCAAGCATAGAAAATTTCACAAATGAACGGTAGAACTATTTTAAAGTCATCGACAGAGTCCCGGCGACAGAGTCACGACAGAATTCAGTAGAACCAAAACCACGTGGAATTTTATTTTTTTTTTTATATATCGACAGAGCTAAACAGGGTATCAGCAGAGTCACCAAAGAAAAAAAAATATATGCAACGGAATTTTTATAAGAATATTAGAAACATAAGCAAGCTGAAAAATTTGCACAAAGTAACGGTAGAACTATTTTACAGTCATCGACAGAGTCTCAGCGACAGAGTCACGACAGAATACAGTAGAACCAAAACCACGTTGAATTATTTTTTTTTACAATCGACAGAGCTACAACAGAGTCTAAGTACAATGGAAGAAAGGAAGAAGAGCTAAAGATAAAGTATAGGAGATGAAAAAAAAAATATATTACCGCTTGTTTTCTATCACACTTTATTCCTATGAGAAGGGGGTATGAGGGTGTTTCGTTGGTTCTCTTTGGTCGACGTAGCCGCAACGGGATCTTTTGGATGCTCACTCCTATGAAGCGGAGACTGCGACGCTAGCAGAGCAGAGGGTCCGACGATAAAATTATGGTACCCACGCATCCTAAAGGCAGTCAACATCGAACCGTCAGAGAGTCAATATTCAACCGTCCGAGGGTCAACATCGAACCTCGAGAGTCAATATTCAACCATCAAGGAGTCAACATCGAACCATCAAGGAGTCTACATCCAGCAGCCAAGGACTACAGCCGTCTAAATACCCAAGGATAACAAAGGATAACAGGACTCTAAGTTACCAGCATACCAAGGACCCAGCCAGTGAATATCCTTTCTCAAGGACAACAGTAGTCAAGATTTACTAGCATACAAAGGAATCAACAGTGAACATCCTGTTCAAAGGATAGCAACAGCCTGAGTTACAAGGAATATAAGCGCAGCCTACACTAAGCAATCAAGAATACAACGAAGAAACCAAGACCCACAACCAGAGAAACAACGTCAACCACAAGGATATTATATTAAACAGGATATCAGAAAAAAATATTTGTGACCAGTGAAAAAAAAAAATATTTATTTAACCCAGCAAGGATAAATAAAAAAAAAAAAAAAAAAAAAAAAAGCTAATAAAAAAAAATAAACTAGTGGAAAAAAAAAAAAATAATTAACCCAGCAAAAGAAAAAAAAATCTAAATTAAAATAAATAAAACAAAATAAATAAATTTCCATTGGTAATAATTATAATCTAAAGTTACAGCCCAGTCAAAGCCGAGTTCACAAGGACGAAATCCAAACTAGTTCAACGCAGGATACCAACCACAAAGGATACAAGAGCAAATAGCAACAGTCAATCTAAACAGAAGTCATCAGTGCAAACATGGGAGTAAAATGGATCAGCTACCGACGCAAAAACGAATTGGAAAGTTTCTTCACCGAGTTCGGTCTACCTTCAGGTGGAACGGTAGAGGAGATGCGCAGTCGGTTTGCTAACTTCGCATCTCGGGAGGATCATCTACCAGAAGTACTCGCCCGCTTAACCGAACTGGAAACTCAATATGGACAAGCAGCCACCAACGACCGCACACTAGATGTGAAGCCACGCTCACGATCTACCTCCCCTGCCCGGCTGGTCGACGAACACCCAAAGGATACAGAGGTAGATGCAGCCCGCAATCATCTAATTCCGACACTGCCACTGGTGTCCAATACCCCTTCGACTGGAAATGCCCAATTTTCACTAGAAATCCCAAGACGAGCAACATCAGGAAACACAGACAATGCAGGATATGCCGCCATCGCCGAAAAGGTGTCCAAGTGGGGCGTGTCCTTCGATGGTTCTACAGATCCATTGTACTTCTTGGAGAAAATAGAAACTCGAGCTGCCACGTACAGGATTAACCTGGAATCACTGCCACGTATGATGTCACTTTTACTCTCAGGCAAAGCGGAAGGATGGTGGCAGACTTGCGATCTACTGGAGGCCAACTGGACAACATTTAAGCATGGATTCTTAGACTTTTTCCTACCGCCAAGATATTTTGAACGACTTGAGGATGCCATCCGGACCCGACGCCAAAAGGCCGGAGAACCCTTCAAACAATACTTAGTCGAGCTGCGCCTAATGATGAAAAGGGCCAACTACTCTTCGACCCAAGAACTAGAGAGAATATACGACAACCTGCACCCGGAGTATCAGCTATATACAAGACGCATCGATTTCAAGGATCTAGCTGAGCTGACAAAGCTGGTTGTGAACTTTGAAATTATTCAAAGTGAGAACATTTATTCTCATCCCGAGACTGGATTTAGACGCCCACCAAACGCCGTTTTCCCAATGTCAACTAGTTCATACACCGGAGGAAACAAATTTCACAATCCTGAGACAAAAACTAATACGTTGGAGAATGACAACATGATTCCAAAGGTCTACCAATTATCTGACGTCCCCATTGACCTACGTCGAGCTTGCCACCGATGCAGTGAGACTGGCCACTTCGCCAGGAATTGTACCAAACCCCGTGTAATCTTCTGCTGGGAGTGTGGTCAACGAGGTCGGCGTACGATCGAATGCTGTCGACAATCGGGAAACGACGGGCGCCTTCGTTTGAACGGGGATCAGACGAAAGCCGCGCTCAACCAACCCCAACTCTAGATATCCTCAGATTCGAAAAGGGTCGCATCATAGCGCGTATAAGCGTTAATCATACCCTAGTGGATGCGACAATCGATACAGGCGCCACCAGAAGCTTCATCAGTGAACACTTAGCTCAGCAACTGGGATCCGCCGATGACTGGAGAGATGTACGAACCGTGATTCACCTGGCCGACAGTTCACAGAAGGAAGTTACACGAGCCCTACGCCTAGAAGTGGCTTTAGGAGTCAAGCCTGTACCCCTAACTCTACTTGTATTACCAAATATCATGGATCAACTCATCTTAGGAACAGATTTTCTAAAAGGGATTGGAGCTACCATTCACTGTGGAGAAAATTATATACAACTCAAGTCACCAACAGTGCATTGGAAGGAGCCTATCTCTCATTCGATCATCGTCAACACTCCTGAGGAAAGTTCTACGAAGCTCATAGCCGGACATCCCACTCAGACACAGAAGAACAACCCTCAAGCATCCTCACCGAAGTTACCCAAGCACAGCCACAGCCCTTACGTCCAAGTCTTACCCTCACCACAGGAAGATGCAATCAGGAAAAACCCTTTCAGAAGCCCCACCGAGAAACCAATGCAACGAGAACCAGTCCCAGCCTCGCCAGTTTTAGGCCAACTAGAAGCACCACAGAATGGCATCGAAGTTTCTACGCATAAACCCAACGAAGACCAGAACTCAGAAGACGAAGTTATATCCAGTTTCCTAGCAACAGAGTTACCAAAGTTTGAGATGCTACAAGGAATATCTCACATTGCAGAACACGTCATCACGATGAAAGACGATCGACCAATCAAGCAACGTTATTACCCAAGAAACCCAGCTCAGCAACAAATAATCAACGACACAGTGGATCAACTACTCAAAGAAGATCAGATCGAGCCCTCCAAAAGCCCACACAGCGCGCCTATTGTCCTCGTTGGAAAGAAGACAGGGGATACTCGCATGTGCATCGACTTTAGACAGCTCAACGCTCAGTCTATACGGGATGCATACCCGCTGCCAAGAATCAATCATATCCTGGAGAGACTTAGAGATGCCAAGTATATTTCAACCTTGGATCTCAAAAGCGGTTATTGGCAGATCCCTCTGGCCAAGAATAGCCGTGAATGCACCGCATTCACTGTTCCAGGACGAGGCTTATTTCACTGGAAGGTCATGCCTTTCGGCCTACATTCCGCCTCGGCTACTTTTCAGCGAGCACTCGACAGCGTAATCGGACCCGAGATGGAACCTCACGCCTTCGCCTATCTCGACGATATAATCGTCATAGGGCGAACTCTAGAAGAACATATGGCCCACCTTCAAGAAGTCTTTCGACGTCTAAGAGCAGCCAACTTAAGAATCAACCAAGCGAAGTGCAAGTTCTTTAGACGACGTCTTCAGTTCCTTGGACATGTCATCAGCGAGCATGGTATACATACGGATCCCGAGAAGATAGCAGCAGTAAAAGAATTATCACCGCCCACCAATGTGCGTCAACTTCGCCGATGTCTAGGCATCGCTTCATGGTACCGCAGATTTGTCTCAGACTTCGCCAATGTGGTCCAACCGATGACTTCACTACTCAAGAAGAACACCAAATGGCACTGGGATACAAAACAGCAACAAGCATTCGAAGAACTAAAAACCAGGTTAACCTCAGCACCCGTCTTGGCTTGTCCCGATTTTCGGGAAAAATTCTCGTTACAAACAGACGCCAGCGCCTATGGACTCGGAGCGGTCCTCACTCAACGATTGGAAGGAGCAGAACGAGTCATCGCTTATGCTAGCAGAAGATTACTACCAGCCGAAGAAAATTACTCTGCCACGGAAAAGGAATGCCTTGCCATAGTTTGGGCAATCAGGAAAATGCGCGGATACTTAGAAGGATATCGCTTCGATGTGGTAACAGACCATCTAGCATTAAAATGGTTGAACTCCATCGACAATCCTACTGGACGAATTGCCCGTTGGGCACTGGAATTACAGCAGTTCGAGTTTGACATTCACTATCGCCGAGGAAAATTAAACGTTGTTGCCGATGCCCTCTCCCGACAGCCTCTAGCAGTACTACAAATAGCACAGGATACTACGCCTCAATGCAACTGGTGGACGACGCTGAAGAACCAATTGGAAAAACACCCCGAACAGATGCCAGACTATTTGTACGAAGGAAATCAAATTTATCGCAGGATGAATCATCACCCAGATGATGAAGACCCAATACCTTGGAAACTTTGCGTGGCCAAAGACTATAGGAAACGAGTTCTACGCGAGTGCCATGACGACCCTACAGCAGGCCATCTAGGAATACGGAAGACGACTCTACGGGTAGCTCAACGCTACTATTGGCCTGGTTATTTTCGAGATGTTAATCATCATGTGAGGAATTGCCTCCCATGCCAGAAGTACAAGGTGGAACAAAATAAGCCGGCCGGAAAAATGCTTACGAGGCAAGTAAAAGAACCTTTTAACCTCGTCTCAGCAGACTTTGTAGGTCCACTTCCACGATCAAAGCAAGGCCACACGATGTTACTAGTCTTCTTGGATAACTATAGCAGATGGATCGAACTAGTGCCACTCCGAAAAGCCACAGCAGCGACGTTACAGAAAGCATTTCGGGAAAGAATCATCGGCCGATTTGGAGCCCCGCACTCATTAGTATGTGACAACGGAACTCAGTTTACTAGCAAGGACTTCAAAGCATTCTGCGAAAATTCCGGAATAGAACTTCAGTATACTGCGCCCTACACTCCACGCCAAAATCCAACGGAACGTGCAAACCGCACAGTCAAGACGATCATAGCCCAGTATCTCGAATCAGGTCAGTCTACGTGGGACCAACTACTACCGGAAATTACATTGGCCATCAACTCAAGCATATCAGACACGACAGGATACAGCCCAGCATTTCTCGTGCTTGGCAAAGAACCGCGCCTACCAGGTGCCCTATATGACGCCGTCACTCCTGGAACAGGATCTACACCTTGGTCCCCAGAAAGCAGAATCAAACGAATGGTCGACGTTCATAAACTAGCACAAGGAAACATTCAGAAGGCGTCTCAGGATCAGAGCCGCTACTACAATCTTAGACACAGAGCTTGGCGACCCACCATCGGGTCACTCGTCCTGCTACGAAGACATTACCTATCCAAAGCCTCCGAGGGATTTGCTGCCAAGTTGGCACCGAAGTTCGAAGGCCCTTTCAAGGTAAAATTCTTTATTTCTAGGAACATCGTCCGACTCCAGGATGCTCACGGAAGGTCCTGTCGCACAGCCAGTGTCAGCGATCTAAAGCCATATCAACAAGCGAATCCAAGCCAAGAAGAAATCCTAGAAGACACAGAAGACAACCACAGAGCCGAGCCTTGCGAAGAGATTTCACAGGGGCCACTTGTTGGAGATTTCGATCTCCCAACGTCCCTGCCCTCCTAAAGGGGGATCTCTGTTCGTAAGACCAAACAGCAGACCACTACGTATATCTTACCTTAGTTATCTTAGTTATAATATTAATTTTTAAGTTTATCACACGTTTGTAAATCACACTATTAGGCAGGCAAAGTTAGGTAGTTTGCAGTTCGTTCCTTTCAAAATCAGGCATATGAACTAATTCCCTTCATTAGAATGTTACCCTTTATATCAGTCCTTTCGGGGCTAACCTCTTCCTTGGAAGACATCGATGCCAATTTTGGAGAAATCACAATCTCGATCAACATTCCCCAGCGAGGATGTACCAACGCTAGACATATCAAGGAAATCCACGAATCCGAAGTAAGCAACGGTTGTAGAAGGTCCACCGAATGACGATTCAGAGCAGGAAGATACCTTGGAAACTAAAGTACAGAATCCAGACACGTCCCTACCGTAACCAACCTTGCAAGTTCTGACGAAGAAAACGGCCTAGCCTACCAAGTCTACATCTCAGCTACCGGGAGAATAACCATTTCTTTTGCCTCCGTGAAGTAAGGAGGGAGTGTGACGAATCACAAATCTTGGTATTTTTTTATATATTAATATATATATACAAGCAAACCCTCCAAATCGATATGCCCTAATTACTAAAGGGGATTAGTTCAACATTAGGTTACAGTTTCTAGCAAGAGAGAGAGCAATTGTTTCAGTTTCTAACAAGAGAGCAATTATTTTTATTTCTTTTGTTTCTCTCTCCTTCGCATTGCAATAGCCAGCGACGCCGACGCACCGGCGGTACAGTCAGTGTCAGCATAGCTAAGCTAAGACGTTTGGTCACGTACACCAAAAGCTCGTAGGATAACGGTGAATCATCAGTAGCCAATCAAAACGCGCCACGCATTTCTGCAGCTGCGTCGAAAGCTTAAAATGTTAAAAACTAGGGCAAAGGCTAGGGTTAGAAATAAGCGTAAGATCACTTAGTTTCTGGCCGCCGGAGAGATAACAAGTGACAATTAGCATCAAGATAAAAAATCAAACAGTGAAAAACAAGAACTAAGTTAGTGAATATATAGAAGTCAAACACGAAGACAGTGGTACTAAAACAAAGACAGTGCAAATAAAAATCCAAGAAAAAAATATAAAACACGGAAAAGCAGAACAGTGGTACTAAGACAAAGACAGTGCAAATACAAATCCAAGGAAAAGAAAACAAAATATAAAACAAGGAAAAGTAACGCATTTATCAACGTTAAGATTGTGCAATTTATATTCGGGTGAGTCGGCCTTGAGGCCACGTTACTAACCCCTTACCCCTGCTATTTTTATAGGACAGTGTGATGTTAGGTAGATTAGGCAGAATTAAAAATGAGAATACAAGAATTAGAAATAAAGATTATAATTGAACATTGACCCTTGCCTTTTCTATTTTCTTCTTGCCCCTATTCTTTCTCCTTTATCTTTATTTGCATGTAATGTCCTAATAATGTGTTAAGTGTCGTAGAAATAAATGTTGTACAGTGGTTGTGATGTCATTTGGCTAGTATTTCAGTGTCCGGGTAATACCCTAACTGAAATATTACCAAATGTACATCCGATCATTTAGTGTCATTTAATATTGATTTCGGTATCCGGGTAATACCCTAACCGAAATCGTATTAAATGTACATGCCGTTGTATATATGTTGTATTGTCAAAGTGTGTTCCATGGTACAGTTGGCAGCATGTCTACCAGCAACCATTTCAGTGTCCGGGTAATACCCTAACCGAAATGGTGTTGGTTGTAACATGTGCCGACTTAGTGCCATTTAATATTATTCGACGTCCGGGTAATACCCTAGTCGAAGCAATATTAAATGCGCATGAACATGGAACCACTGTAATGTAGTTTTTATGTAGCACAGTGGTCATGATGCCATTTGTTTAGCATTTCAGTGTCCGGGTAATACCCTAACTGAAATGTTAACAACTGTGCATCTGACAACTTAGTGTCTTTTAATATTTATTTCGGTGTCCGGGTAATACCCTAACCGAAATAATATTAAATGTACATGCCATAGTACATGTGTATCTTCCCCTTTGCATAGTGTCCATCCCAAATGAGCGTCTTTAAAATTAATCATTTAACTTTGTGTCTCTGTGTCTTGTCAAATAAATAATTATTCCCCACATTTGTCTGTATTAGTTTAAAATTTAGAGGTCTCGAGATTTACTTATAAATTTTCTGTAAGTAAAGGCCCTGGATAGAGTGAGATTTGTACCCAGGCTGAAAAACTTCCTTACACGATATACATATCGATATCCATATCAATATCCATATCGATATCCATATCGATATACATATCGATATCAATCTCTATGCATATCCATATCGATTTTGATATTGATATCCATATCTATCCATATCGATATCCATATCGATGTCCCTATCGATAACCATATCGATATCCATATCTATATATATCCAGATATCCATATCGATATATATATCGATATCCATATCGATATCCATATTGATATCCATATCGATACCCATATCGATATTCATATCGATATCCGCATCGATTCATATCGATATCCATATCGATATCCATATCGATATCTATATCGATATCCATATGGATATCCATATCGATATCCATATGGTTATCCATATCGATATACATATAGATATCCATATCGATATCCATATGGTTATCCATATCGATATACATATAGATATCCATATCGATATCCATATCGATATCCATATCGACATCCAAATCGATATCCATATCGTTATCCATATCGACATCCATATCGATATCCATATCGATAACCATATCGATATCCATGTCTATATATATCCATATATCCATATCGATAGCGATATCTAAATCTATATCGATATCCATATCGATATCCATACCGATATCCATATCGATTTTCATATCGATGCATATCCATATCGATTTTCATATCGATATTAATAGCTATTCATATCCATATCCATATCTATATTCATATCGATATCCATATCGATATCCATATCGATAACCAAATCCACATCGATATCCATATCAATCCATATCGATATCCAAATCGATATCCATATCGATATCTATATCGATATCCATGTCCACATCGATATTGATATCGATATGGATATCGATATGGATATCGATATGGATGATATGGATTATATACATATCGATGTTCATATCGATATATATAGCGATATCCATATCGATATCCATATTGATATCCATATAGATATCCATATTGATATCCATATCGATATACATATCGATATCCATATCGATATCCATATCGATCCATATCGAAATCCACATATCAATGATCCACATTGATATGTGGATTTCGATATGGATCGATATGGATATCGATATGGATATCGATATGTATATCGATATGGATATCAATATGGATATCTATATGAATATCAATATGGATATCGATATGGATATCGCTATATATATCGATATGAATATCGATATGTATATCGATATGTATATGGATATGGATATATGGATATATATAGATATGGATATCGATATTGATGTCGATATGGATAACGATATGGATGTCGATATGGATATCGATTTGGATGTCGATATGGATATCGATATGGATATCTATATGTATATCGATATGGATAACCATATGGATATCGATATGGATATCGATATGGATATCGATATGGATATCGATATGGATATCGATATGGATCGATATATATATCGATATGGATATATGGATATATATAGATATGGATATCGATGTCGTTATTGATGGGTATATCGATATGGATGTCGATATGGATAACGATATGGATATGAATAGGGATATCGATATGGATATCGATATTGATATCGATATGCATAACGATATGGATAACGATATGGATATCGATATGTATATCGATATATATATCGATATGTACATCGATATAGATATCGATATGGATATCGATTTGAATATCGACATGGATATCGAAATGGGTATCGATATGAATATCGATATGGATATGGATATGAATAGATATGGATATCGATATGAAAATCGATATGGAAAATCGATATGGATACCGATAAGTATATCGATTTGAATATCGATATGGATAACAATATGGATATCGAAATGGATATCGAAATGGATTACGATATGGATATCGATATGGATATCGATATGGATATCGATATGGATATCGATATGGATATTGATATGGATATCGATATGTATATCGATATGGATATCGATATAGATATCGGTATGGATATCGATATGAATATCGATATGGATATTGATATGAATATCGATATGGATATCGATATGAATATCGACATGGATTTCGATATAGATATCGATATGGATATCGATATGGATATCGATATGGATATCGATATGGATATCGATATGGATATCGATATGGATATCGATATAGATATCGATATGGATAGCGATACGGATCGATGTGGATATCGATATGGATATGGTTATCGATATGGATATCGATGTGAATATGGTTATCGATATGGATATCGATATGGATCGATATAGATATCCATAAGGATATGGTTATCGATATGGATATCGATAAGGATATCGATATGAATATCGATACGTATATCGATATAGATATCGATATGGATATCGATTTGAATATCGAAATGGATATCGAAATGGATATCGATATGGATATCAACATGGATATCGATATGGACAACGATATGGATATCGATATGGATATCGATTTGAATATCGAAATGGATATCGAAATGGGTAACGATATGGATATCAACATGGATATTGATATGGACAACGATATGGATATCGATATGGATATCGATATGAATATCGATATGGATATGGATATGAGTAGATATGGATATCGATATGAAAATCGATATGGATATGCATAGATATTGATATCGATATGAAAATCGATATGGATACCGATATGTATATCGATTTGAATATCGATATGGATAACAATATGGATATCGATATGGATATTAATATGTATATCGATATGTATATCGATATGGATATCCATATGGATATCGATATGGATAGCGAAATGGATATCTATATGGATATTTATATGGCTATCTATATGGATGTCTATATGGATATCTAGGTGGATATCGATATTTATAATGTTATATATTTAAGAATGAATATCGATAGAGTAATCGATATGGATATCCATAAGTATATCTATATGGATATCGATATGAAACCCGATATGGATATGAATATATCAATATGCATTTCGATTTGGATATCGAGATGGATATCGATATACATATCGAAATCGATATCGATATCGATATGGATATCGATGTGGATATTGATTTAGATATCGATATGGATAAAAATCTGGTTGTCGTTATGGATAACGATATGGATATCGATATGGATATCGATATGTGTATCGATTTGGATATCGTTATTGGTATTGATATGGATATCGATATGGATATCGATATGGATATTGGTATGGATATCGATATGGAAATCGATATGGATATCGATATGGAGATCGATATGGATATCGATATGGATATCGATATGGATATAAATATGGCTATCTATATGGATATCTATATGGATATCTATATGGATATGGATTTCGATTTTTATAATGTTATGTATTTAAATATGAATATCGATAGAGTAATCGATATGGATATGAATATCGATATGGATATCGATATCGTGTATGTATATCGATATACATATCGATGCAGATACCGATATGGATATCGATTTGGATGTCGATATGGATATCGATTTGGATATCGATATGGATATTGATATGGATATGGATGTCGATATGGATATCGATATGGATGTCGATATGGATATCGATATCGATATAGATTTCGATGTCGATATTGATATGGATAGGATATCGATTTGTATAATGTTATGCATATACATATGAATATAGATAGAGTAATCGATATGAATATCCATGTATATATCTCTATGGATATCGATATTGAACTCGATATGGATATGGATATCGATTTGGATATCGAGATGGATATCGATATGGATATCGCTAAGTTTATCGATATGGATGCCAATTTGGATAATGTTATGGATAATCTTATGTATATCAATGGGATTATCGATATGGTAATCGATATAGTAATCGATGTGGATATCCATAAATCGATATGAATATCGATATATATATCGATATGAATATCGATATGGTTATCGATATGGATCGATATGGATATCGATATGGATATCGATATGGATATCGATATGGATATCGATATGGATATCGATATGGATATCGATATGGATATCGATGTCGACATCGATATCGATATCAACATGGATATCGATATGGATATTGATATGGATATCGATATGGATGTCGATATGGATATCGATATGGATATCGATATGGATATCGATATGGATATCGATATGGATATCGATATGGATATCGATATGGATATCGATATGGATATCGATATGGATATCGATATGGATATCGATATGGATATCGATTTGAATATCGATATGGATATCGATATGGATATCGATATGGATATTGATATGGATATCGATATGGATATCGATGTCGACATCGATATCGATATCAACATGGATATCGATATGGATATATATATGGATATCGATATGGATGTCGATATGGATATCGATATGGATATCGATATGGATATCGATATGGATATCGATTTGGATATCGATATGGATATCGATATGGATATCGATATGGATATCGATATGGATATCGATATGGATATCGATATGGATATCGATATGGATATCGATATGGATATCGATATGGATATCGATATGGATATCGATATGGATATCGATATGGATATCGATATGGATATCGATATGGATATCGATATGGATATCGATATGGATATCGATATGGATATCGATATGGATATCGATATGAATATGGATATGGATATCGATGTAGATAGATATGGATATCGCTATGAATATCGATATGGATATCGATATGGATATCGATATGGATATCGATATGGATCGATATAGTAATCGATGTGGATATCCATATGGATACCGATATGGATATCGATATATATATGAATATCGATATATATATCGATATGAATATCGATGTATTTATCGATATGAATATCGATATGGTTATCGATATGGATATCGATTTGGATTTCGAAGTGGATTTTGATATAGATAGCGATATGCATATCTAAATGGATATCAATGTGGACATCGATTTGGATATCGATATGGATATCGAAATGGATATCGATGTCGACATCGATATGGAGATCAACATGGATATCGATATGGATATCGATATGGATATCGATATGGATATCGACATGGATATCGATATGGATCGCTATGAATATCGATATGGATATCGATATGGATATGGATATCGATATGGATAGATATGAATATCGATATGGATATCGATATGCATATCGATATGGATAGATATGGATATCGCTATGAATATCGATATGGCTAACGATATGGATATCGATATGAATATCGATATGGATATCGATATGGATATGGATATCGATATGGATAGATATTGATATCGCTATGAATATCGATATGGATAGCGCTATGAATATCGATATGGATATCGATGTAGATATCGATATGGATATCGATTTGGATATCGATATGGATAACAATATGTATACCGATATGCATATCAATGTACATTCCGATATGAATCGATATAATCGATATGGATATCGATATGTGTATCGATATGGATATCGATATGAATATGGATATATAAATATCGATATGGATCGATATAAATATCGATGTGGATTTGGTTATCGATATGGATATCGATATGGATATCGATATGGATCGATATGGATCGATATGGATATCGATATGGATATCGATATGGATATCGATATGGATATCGATATGGATATCGATACGGATCGATATGAATATCGATGTGGATATGGTTATCGATATGGATATCGATATGGATCGATTTGGATATCGGTATGGATATCGATATGGATATCGATATGGATATCGATATGGATATCGATACGGATCGATATGAATATCGATGTGGATATGGTTATCGATATGGATATCGATATGGATCGATATGGATATCGATGTGAATGTGGTTTTCGATATGGATCGAAATAGATATCGATATGGATATGGTTTTCGATATCCATATCGATAACCATATCCATATCGATATCTATATCGATCCATATCGATATCCATATCGATAACCACATTCACACGGTTATCGATATGGATATCGATATGGATCGATATGGATATCGATATGGATATCGATATGGATATCGATATCGATATGGATATCGATATCGATATGGATATCGATGTGAATATGGCTATCGATATGGATATCGATACGGATCGATATGGATATCGATGTGGATTTGGTTATCGATATGGATATCGATATGGATCGATATGGATATCGATATGGATATCGATATGGATATCGATATGGATATCGATACCGATATGGATATCGATGTGAATATGGCTATCGATATGGATATCGATACGGATCGATATGGATATCGATGTGGATATGGTTATCGATATGGATATCGATATGGATCGATATGGATATCGGTATGGATATCGGTATGGATATCGATATGGATCGATATAGATATCGATATGGATATTGATATGGATATCGATATCGATATGGATATCGATATCGATATGGATATCGATGTGAATATGGCTATCGATATGGATATCGATACGGATCGATATGGATATCGATGTGGATATGGTTATCGATATGGATATCGATATGCATCGATATGGATATCGGTATGGATATCGGTATGGATATCGATATGGATATCGGTATGGATATCGGTATGGATATCGATATGGATCAATATAGATATCGATATGGATATGGTTACCGATATGGATATGGATATGGACATTAATCGGAATATTGATATGGATAGCGATATGTATATCGATGAGGATATCGATATGGATATCGACATGGATATCGATATGGATATCGATATGCATATCGATATGTATATCGATAAGGATATCGATATGGATATTGATATGGATATCGATATGTATATCGATATGAATATCGATGTGGGCATGGATATCGATATGGATATCGATGAGTATATCGATATGGATATATGGATCGATATGGATATCGATATGGATATCGATATGGATCGATATAGATATCGATATGCATATGGTTATCGATATGGATATCGATTTGGACATGGATAGGAATATTGATATGGATAACGATATGGATATGGATATCGATATGTATATCGATATGGATATCGATATGGATATCGATATGGTTATCGATAGGGATATCGATATGGATGTCGATATGGAAAACGATATGGATATCGATATGGATATCGATATGGATATCGATATGTATATCGTCATGGATATCGATATGGATATCGATATGGATATCGATATGGATATCGATATGGATATCGATATGGATATCGATATGTATATCGATTTGGATATCGATATGGATATCGATATTGATATCGATATGGATATCGATACAGATCGATATAGATATCGATATGGATATCGAAATGAATATCGATATGGATATGGATATGGATAGATATGGATATCGATATGAAAATCGATATGGATATCGATGTGGATACGGTTATCGATATGGATATCGATATGGATCGATATGGATATCGATATGGATATCGACATGGATATCGATGTGAATATGGTTATCGATAAGAATATCGATATGGTTACCGATATGGTAACCATATGGATATCGATATGGATATCGCTATATATATCGATATGGACATGGATAGGAATATTGATATGGATAACGATATGGATATCGATGAGGATATCAATATGGATATCGATATGAATATCGATGTGGACATGGTTATCGATATAGATATCGATATGGATATGGTTACCGATATGAATATCGATATGGTTACCGATATGGATATCGATATAAATATCGATATGGATCGATATAGATATCGATATGGATATGGTTACCGATATGAATATCGATATGGTTACCGATATGGATATCGATATAAATATCGATATGGATATCAATATGGACATGGAAAGGAATATTGATATGGATAACGATAAGGATATCGATGAGGATATCGATATGGATCGATATGGATATCGATGTGGATTTGGTTATCGATATGGATAACGATATGAATATCGATGTGGAAATGGCTATCGATGCGGATATCGATATGGATCGATATGGATCGATATGGATATCGATGTGGATTTGGTTATCCATATGAATATCGATATAGATATCGATATGGATCGATACGGATATCGATATGGATATCGATATGGATATCGATACGGATCGATATGAATATCGATGTGGATATGGTTATCGATATGGATATCGATATGGATCGATATGGATATCGGTATGGATATCGATATGGATATCGATATGGATCGATATGGATATCGATGTGAATGTGGTTATCGATATGGATATCGATATGGATCGATATAGATATCGATATGATATCGATAACCATATCCATATCGATATCTATATCGATCCATATCGATATCCATATCGATAACCACATTCACATGGTTATCGATATGGATATCGATATGGATCGATATGGATATCGATATGGATATCGATATGGATATCGATATGGATATCGATATGGATATCGATATGGATATCGATATCGATATGGACATCGATATCGATATGGATATCGATGTGAATATGGCTATCGATATGTATATCGATACGGATCGATATGGATATCGATGTGGATATGGTTATCGATATGGATATGGATATGGATCGATGTGGATATCGGTGTGGATATCGGTATGGATATCGATATGGATCGATATAGATATCGATGTGAATATGGCTATCGATATGGATATCGATACGGATCGATATGGATATCGATGTGGATATGGTTATCGATATGGATATCGATATGCATCGATATGGATATCGGTATGGATATCGATATGGATATCGATATGGATATCGATATGGATATCGATATGGATATCGATATGGATATCGATATCGATATGGATATGGATATCGATATGGATATCGATATGGATATCTATATAGGATATCGATATGGATATCGATATGGATATCGATATAGGATATCGATATGGATATCGATATGGATATCGATATGGATATCGATATGGATATATCGATATGGATATCGATATGGATATCGATATGGATATCGATATGGATATCGATATGGATATCGATATGGATATCGATATGGATATCGATATGATATCGATATGGATATCGATATGGATATCGATATGGGATACGATATCGATATGGATATCGATATGGATATCGATATGGATATCGATATCGATATGATATGGATATCGATATGGATATCGATATGGATATCGATATGGATATCGATATGGATATCGATAAGGATATCGATATGGTTACCGATATCGGATATCGATATGGATATCGATATGGATATATCGATATGGATATCGATATGGACATGGATAGGAATATGGATATCGATATGGATAACGATATGGATATCGATAAGGATATCAATATGGATATCGATATGAATATCGATGATATGGACATGGTTATATATGATATAGATATCGATATGGATATGGTTACCGATATGAATATCGATATGGTTACCGATATGGATATCGATATAAATATCGATATGGATCGATATAGATATCGATATGGATATGGTTACCGATATGAATATCGATATGGTTACCGATATGGATATCGATATAAATATCGATATGGATATCAATATGGACATGGAAAGGAATATTGATATGGATAACGATAAGGATATCGATGAGGATATCGATATGGATCGATATGGATATCGATGTGGATTTGGTTATCGATATGGATAACGATATGAATATCGATGTGGAAATGGCTATCGATGCGGATATCGATATGGATCGATATGGATCGATATGGATATCGATGTGGATTTGGTTATCCATATGGATATCGATATAGATATCGATATGGATCGATATGGATATCGATATGGATATCGATACGGGTCGATATGAATATCGATGTGGATATGGTTATCGATATGGATATCGATATGGATCGATATGGATATCGGTATGGATATCGATATGGATATCGATATGGATCGATATGGATATCGATGTGAATGTGGTTATCGATATGGATATCGATATGGATCGATATAGATATCGATATGATATCGATAACCATATCCATATCGATATCTATATCGATCCATATCGATATCCATATCGATAACCACATTCACATGGTTATCGATATGGATATCGATATGGATCGATATGGATATCGATATGGATATCGATATGGATATCGATATCGATATGGACATCGATATCGATATCGATGTGAATATGGCTATCGATATGGATATCGATACGGATCGATATGGATATCGATGTGGATATGGTTATCGATATGGATATGGATATGGATCGATGTGGATATCGGTGTGGATATCGGTATGGATATCGATATGGATCGATATAGATATCGATGTGAATATGGCTATCGATATGGATATCGATACGGATCGATATGGATATCGATGTGGATTTGGTTATCAATATGGATATCGATATGGATCGATATGGATATCGATATGGATATCGATATGGATATCGATATCGATATGGATATCCATATGGATATCGTATGGATATGTATCGATATGAATATGGCTATCGATATCGGATATCCATATACGGATCGATATGGATATCGATATCATATCGATATGGTTATCGATATGGTTATCGATATGGATATCGAAATGGATCGATATGGATATCGGTATGAATATCGGTATGGATCGATATAGATATAGCCATATTCACATCGATATCCACATCGATATCGATATCCATATCGATATCGATATCCATATCGATATCGATATCCATATCGATATCCATATCGATATCCATATCGATATCCATATCGATCCATATCGATATCCATATCGATAACCATGTGAATGTGGTTATCGATATGGATATCGATATGGATCGATATAGATATCGATATGGATATGGTTATCGATATGGATATCGATATGGATAACCATATCCATATCGATATCTGTATCGATCCATATCGATATCCATATCGATAACCACATTCACATCGATATCCATATCGATCCATATCGATATCCATATCGATATCCATACCGATATCCATATCGATCCATATCGATATCCATATCGATAACCATATCCACATCGATATTCATATCGATCCGTATCGATATCCATATCGATATCCATATCGATATCCATATCGATATCCATATCGATATCCATATCGATATCCATATCGATCCATATCGATATCTATATCGATATCCATATCGATAACCAAATCCACATCGATATCCATATCGATCCATATCGATATCCGCATCGATAGCCATTTCCACATCGATATTCATATCGTTATCCATATCGATAACCAAATCCACATCGATATCCATATCGATCCATATCGATATCCTCATCGATATCCTTATCGTTATCCATATCCATATTCCTTTCCATGTCCATATCGGTAACCATATCGATATTCATATCGGTAACCATATCCATCGATAACCATATCGATATCCATATCGATATCCTCATCGATATCCATATCGATATCCATGTCCACATCGATATTCATATCGATATACATATCGATATCCATATCAATATCCATATCGATATCCTTATTGATATACATATCGATATCCATATCGATATCCATATCGATATCCATATCGATATCCATATCGATATCCATATCCACATCGATATTCATATCGATATCCATATCGATATCGTCATCGATATCCATATCATATAACACGATATCCATATATTCCTAT
>JAEIGI010000307.1:0-18324 GCA_018903615.1 Drosophila neocordata
GTACGTATGCGTATGCGTATGCGTAATACGTAATACGTATGCGTAATGCGTAATGCGTATGCGTAATGCGTATGCGTAATGCGTATGCGTAATGCGTAATGCGTATGCGTATGCGTATGCGTATGCGTAATGCGTATGCGTAATGCGTAATGCGTAATGCGTATGCGTACGTATGCGTAATACGTAAATGCGTATGCGTAATGCGTATGCGTAATGCGTAATGCGTAATGCGTATGCAGTAATGCGTAATGCGTAATGCGTAATACGTATGCGTATGCGTATGCGTAATGCGTATGCGTAATGCGTATGCGTATGCGTAATGCGTAATGCGTATGCGTATGCGTAATACGTATGCGTAATACGTATGCGTAATGCGTAATGCGTAATGCGTAATGCGTATGCGTATGCGTATGCGTAATGCGTAATGCGTATGCGTATGCGTATGCGTATGCGTATACGTAATGCGTATGCGTATGCATGCGTATGCGTATGCGTATGCGTATGCGTAATGCGTAATGCATGTCGTATGCATGCGTAATGCGTAATATTGCGTATGCGTAATGCGTATGCGTATGCGTAATGCGTAATATGCGTAATGCGTATGCGTATTAATGCGTAATGCGTAATGCGTATGCGTATGCGTAATGCGTATGCGTAATGCGTATGCATGCGTAATACGTAATGCGTAATGCGTAATGCGTATGCGTAATGCGTAATGCATGTATGCGCGTAATGCGTATGCGTATGCGTATGCGTATGCGTAATGCGTATGCGTATGCGTAATGCGTATGCGTAATGCGTAATGCGTAATGCGTGTAATGCGTAATGCGTAATGCGTAATGCGTAATGCGTAATGCGTATGCATGTACGTATGCGTAATGCGTAATGCGTAATGCGTATGCGTAATGCGTATGCGTAATGCGTATGCGTATGCGTAATGCGTATGCGTAATGCGTAATGCGTATGCGTAATGCGTATGCGTATGCGTATGCGTTATGCGTATGCGTATGCGTATGCGTAATGCGTAATGCGTAATACGTATGCGTATGCGTATGCGTATGCGTAATGCGTAATGCGTATGCGTATGCATGTATGCGTATACGTATGCATCGTATGCGTGATACGTAATGCAGTAATGCGTAATGCGTATGCGTATGCGTAATGCGTAATGCGTATGCGTAATACGTAATGCGTAATGCGTAATGCGTATGCGTATGCACGTATGCGTATGCGTAATGCGTAATGCATGTACGTAATACGTAATGCGTAATGCGTAATGCGTAATGCGTAATGCGTATGCGTAATGCGTATGCGTAATGCGTATGCGTATGCGTAATGCGTATGCGTAATGCGTATGCGTAATGCGTAATGCGTAATGCGTAATGCGTAATGCGTAATGCGTATGCGTATGCGTAATACGTAATGCGTAATGCGTAATGTTGCGTATGCGTAATGCGTATGCGTAATGCGTATGCGTATGCGTAATGCGTATGCGTATGCGTATGCGTAATGCGTAATAATGCGTATGCGTAATGCGTAATGCGTATGCGTATGCGTAATGCGTATGCGTAATACGTATGCATGTCGTAATACGTAATACGTATGCGTAATGCGTAATGGCGTAATGCGTAATGCGTAATGCGTAATGCGTAATACGTATGCGTATGCGTATGCGTAATGCGTAATGCGTAATGCGTATGCGTATGCGTAATGCGTAATACGTAATGCGTAATGCGTATGCGTATGCGTAATGCGTAATGCGTATGCGTATATGCGTAATGCGTAATGCGTAATGCGTAATACGTAATGCGTATGCGTATCGTATGCATGCGTATGCGTAATGCGTAATGCGTATGCGTAATGCGTAATACGTATGCGTATGCGTATGTATGCGTAATGCGTATGCGTATGCGTAATGCGTAA
This sequence comes from Drosophila neocordata, assembly GCA_018903615.1. Taxonomy (NCBI): domain Eukaryota; kingdom Metazoa; phylum Arthropoda; class Insecta; order Diptera; family Drosophilidae; genus Drosophila; species Drosophila neocordata. The sequence goes on from JAEIGI010000307.1 coordinate 1,924, forward strand.
TGCGTATGCGTAATGCGTAATGCGTATGCGTATGCGTATGCGTAATGCGTAATACGTATGCGTATGCGTAATGCGTATGCGTAATGCGTAATGCGTAATGCGTATGCGTAATGCGTATGCGTATGCGTAATGCGTAGTATGCGTAATGCGTAATGCGTAATGCGTATGCGTAATGCGTAATGCGTATGCGTATGCGTAATACGTAATACGTATGCGTATTACGTAATGCGTATGCATATGCGTAATGCGTATGCGTAATGCACGTATGCGTATGCGTAATGCGTATGCGTATGCGTATGCGTATGCGTAATGCGTATGCGTAATGCGTAATACGTAATGCGTATGCGTATGCGTAATATCGTATGCGTATGCGTAATGCGTATGCGTATGCGTAATGCGTAATGCGTATGCGTATGCGTAATGCGTATGCGTATGCGTAATGCGTAATGCGTAATGCGTATGCGTAATGCGTAATGCGTATGCGTAATGCGTATGCGTAATGCGTAATGCGTAATGCGTATGCGTAATGCGTAATGCGTAATACGTATGCGTAATGCGTAATGCGTAATGCGTATGCGTATGCGTATGCGTATGCGTAATGCGTATGCGTATGCGTAATGCGTATGCGTAATGCGTATGCGTAATGCGTATGCGTAATGCGTATGCGTAATGCGTAATGCGTATGCGTAATGCGTATGCGTAATGCGTAATGCGTAATGCGTATGCGTAATGCGTAATGCGTATGCGTATGCGTAATGCGTAATGCGTAATGCGTAATGCGTATGCGTATGCGTAATACGTATGCGTATGCGTAATGCGTAATGCGTATGCTACGTAATGCGTAATGCGTAATGCGTATGCGTATGCGTAATGCGTAATGCGTAATGCGTATGCGTATGCGTAATGCGTAATACGTATGCGTAATGCGTAATGCGTACGTATGCGTAATGCGTAATGCGTAATATGCGTATGCGTAATGCGTAATGCGTATGCGTATGCGTAATGCGTATGCGTATGCGTAATACGTATGCGTAATGCGTAATGCGTATGCGTAATGCGTATGCAGTAATGCGTAATACGTAATGCGTAATGCGTATGCGTAATGCGTATGCGTAATGCGTAATGCGTAATGCATGTGTATGTACGTATGCGTATGCATGTATGCGTATGCGTATGCGTATGCGTAATGCGTATGCGTATGCGTATGCGTAATGCGTATGCGTAATGCGTATGCGTATATCGTATGCGTATGTATGCGTATGCGTAATGCGTATGCGTATGCGTATGCATGTGTATAGTATGCGTAATGCGTAATACGTAATGCGTATGTATGCGTATGCGTAATACGTAATGCGTATGCAGTAATATGCGTAATGCGTATGCGTAATCGTATGCGTATGCGTATGCGTAATGCGTAATACGTATGCGTAATGCGTAATACGTATGCGTAATGCGTATGCGTATGCGTAATGCGTATGCGTATGCGTAATGCGTATGCGTATGCGTACGTATGCGTAATGCGTAATGCGTAATGCGTAATGCGTATGCGTATGCGTAATGCGTATGCGTAATACGTATGCGTAATGCGTAATGCATGTATGCGTATGCGTAATGCGTAATGCGTATGCGTAATGCGTAATGCGTATGCGTATGCGTATGCGTAATGCGTATGCGTATGCGTAATGCGTATGCGTAATGCGTAATACGTATGCATGTGCGTATGCGTAATGCGTAATGCGTATATGCGTAATGATGTATGCGTAATGCGTAATGCGTAATGCGTATGCGTAATGCGTAATGCGTATGCGTATGCGTATGCGTAATGCGTAATACGTGCATGCGTATGCGTATACGTATGCGTATGCGTAGTATGCTGTAATACGTATGCGTAATGCGTATGCGTATGCGTAATGCGTATGCGTATGCGTATGCGTATGCATGCGTAATGCGTATACGTAATGCGTAATGCGTAATGCGTAATGCGTAATGCGTAATGCGTATGCGTAATGCGTAATGCGTATGCGTAATGCGTATGCGTATGCGTAATGCGTATGCGTAATGCGTATGCGTAATATGCGTAATATGTGTATGTAATGCGTATGCGTAATGCGTATGCGTATCGTATGCGTATGCGTATGCATGCGTATGCGTAATGCGTAATGCGTAATGCGTATGCGTATGCGTAATGCGTATGCGCGTAATACGTATGCGTAATATGCGTAATGCGTAATGCGTATGCGTATGCGTAATGCGTATGCGTATGCGTATGCGTATGCGTAATGCGTATGCGTAATGCGTAATGCGTATTAATACGTATGCGTATGCGTAATGCGTAATGCGTATGCGTAATGCGTATGCGTATGCGTAATGCGTAATGCGTATGCGTATGCGTAATGCGTATGCGTATGCGTATGCGTAATGCGTAAATGCGTAATGCGTATGCATGTGCGTAACGTGCGTATGCGTAATGCGTAATGCGTAATGCGTAATGCGTATGCGTATGCGTAATACATGTACGTATGCGTATGCGTAATGCGTATGCGTAATGCGTAATGCGTAATGCGTATGCGTAATGCGTATGCGTATGCGTATGCGTAATACGTATGCGTAATGCGTAATACGTAATGCGTATGCGTAATGCGTATCGTATGCGTAATGCGTAATGCGTAATGCGTAATGCGTAATATGCGTATGCGTATGCGTATGCGTATGCGTAATACGTATGCGTAATGCGTAATGCATGCGTAATGCGTAATGCGTATGCGTAATGCAGTAATACGTATGCGTATGCGTATGCGTAATGCGTAATGCGTAATACGTAATGCGTATGCGTATGCGTAATGCGTATATGCGTAATGCGTATGCGTAATGCGTAATGCGTATGCGTATGCGTATGCGTAATGCGTAATGCGTATGCGTAATGCGTAATGCGTAATGCGTAATGCGTATGCGTATGCGTATGCGTATGCGTAATGCGTAATGCGTATGCGTAATACGTAATACGTAATGCGTATGATGCGTAATGCGTATGCGTAATGCGTATGCGTAGATGCGTAATGCGTATGCGTAATGCGTATGCGTAATGCGTAATGCGTATGCGTAATGCGTAATGCGTAATGCGTAATACGTATGCGTATGCGTATGCGTATGCGTATGCGTATGCGTAATGCGTAATGCGTAATACGTATGCGTATGCGTAATGCGTAATGCGTAATGCGTATGCGTATGCGTAATACGTATGCGTAATGCGTATGCGTAATGCGTATGCGTATGCGTAATGCGTATGCTAGTATGCGTAATGCGTATGCGTAATGCGTATGCGTAATGCATGCGTATGCGTAATGCGTATGCGTATGCGTAATGCGTAATGCGTATGCGTAATGCGTATGCGTAATGCGTAATGCGTATGCGTAATGCGTATGCGTATGTCGTATGCGTATGCGTAATGCGTATGCGTATGCGTAATGCGTAATGCGTAATGCGTATGCGTATGCGTATGCGTATGCGTATGCGTAATGCGTAATGCGTATGCGTAATGCGTATGCGTAATGCGTATGCATATGCGTAATGCGTAATGCGTAATGCGTAATGCGTAATGCGTAATGCGTATGCGTAATACGTATGCGTATGCGTAATGCGTATGCGTATGCGTAATACGTAAATGCGTATGCGTATGCGTATGCGTAAATGTGCGTATGCGTAATGCGTATGCGTTATGTGTATGTAATGCGTAATGCGTATGCGTAATACGTATGCGTATGCGTAATACGTATGCGTGTGCGTATGCGTATGCGTATGCGTAATGCGTAATGCGTAATACGTAATGCGTATGCGTATGCGTATGCGTATGCGTAATGCGTATGCGTAATGCGTAATGCGTATGCGTAATGCGTATGCGTAATGCGTATGCGTATGCGTAATGCGTATGCGTAATGCGTAATGCGTATGCGTATGCGTAATGCGTAATGCGTAATGCGTAATGCGTATGCGTAATGCGTAATGCGTATGCGTAATGCGTAATGCGTATGCGTATGTGTATGCGTAATGCGTAATGCGTATTATGCGTAATGCGTATGCGTATGCGTAATGCGTATGCGTATGCGTATGCGTACGTATGCGTATGCGTAATGCGTAATGCGTAATGCGTAATGCGTATGTGTGCATGCGTATGCGTATGCGTAATGCGTATGCGTAATGCGTATGCGTAATGCGTAATGCGTAATGCGTATGCGTATGCGTAATGCGTAATGCGTATGCGTAATGCGTAATGCGTATGCGTATGCGTAATGCGTAATGCGTATGCGTAATGCGTAATACGTAATGCGTATGCGTATGCGTATGCGTATGCGTAATGCGTATGCGTAATGCGTATGCGTAATGCGTAATGCGTATGCGTATGCGTATGCGTAATGCGTAATGCGTATGCGTAATGCGTATGCGTATGCGTATGCGTAATGCGTAATGCGTATGCGTATACGTAATGCGTATGTGCGTATGCGTATGCGTATGCGTAATGCGTAATGCGTATGCGTATGCGTATGCGTAATGCGTATGTGCGTATGCGTATGCGTAATGCATGCTGTATGCGTATGCGTATGCGTAATGCGTAATGCGTATGCGTATGCGTATGCGTAATGCGTATGCGTAATGCGTATGCGTAATGCGTATGCGTATGCGTATGCGTATGCGTATGCGTATGCGTATGCGTAATGCGTAATGCGTATGCATGCGTATGCGTAATGCGTAATGCGTATGTACGTATGCGTATGCGTATGCGTATGCGTATGCGTATGCGTAATCGTAATGCGTATGCGTATACGTAATGCGTATGCGTAATGCGTAATGCGTATGCGTATGCGTAATGCGTAATGCGTATGCGTATGCGTATGCGTATGCGTATGCGTATGCGTAATGCGTAATGCGTAATGCGTAATGCGTATGCGTATGCGTAATGCGTATGCGTAATGCGTAATGCGTAATGCGTATGCGTAATACGTAATGCGTAATGCGTATGCGTAATGCGTATGTAATGCGTATGCGTAATGCGTAATGCGTATGCGTATGCGTATGCGTAATGCGTAATGCGTATGCGTAATGCGTAATGCGTATGCGTAATGCGTATACGTAATGCGTATGCGTAATGCGTAATGCGTATGCGTATGCGTAATGCGTAATGCGTATGCGTATGCGATACGTAATGCGTATGCGTAATGCGTAATGCGTAATACGTAATACGTATGCGTATGCGAATCGTAATGCGTATGCGTATGCGTATGCGTATGCGTATGCGTATGCGTAATGCGTATACGTATGCGTATGCGTATGCGTATGCGTAATGCGTAATGCGTAATGCGTATGCGTATGCGTAATGCGTATGCGTAATGCGTAATACGTAATGCGTATGCGTAATGCGTAATGCGTATGCGTATGCGTATGCGTATGCGTAATGCGTATGCGTATGCGTAATGCGTATGCGTAATGCGTAATGCGTAATGCGTATGCGTAATGCGTATGCGTAATGCGTATGCGTATGCGTAATGCGTATGCGTAATCGTATGCGTAATGCGTATGCGTAATACGTATGCTATGCGTAATGCGTACGTAATGCGTATGCGTAATGCGTATGCGTAATACGTAATACGTATGCGTATGCGTATGCGTAATGCGTATGCGTAATGCGTATGCGTATGCGTATGCGTAATGCGTAATGCGTAATGCGTATGCGTATGCGTAATGCGTAATGCGTAATGCGTAATGCGTAATGCGTATGCGTATGCGTAATGCGTATGCGTATGCGTAATGCGTATGCGTATGCGTATGCAGTAATGCGTAATGCGTATGTGTATGCGTAATATCGTATGCGTAATGCGTAATACGTAATGCGTATGCGTATGCGTATGCGTAATGCGTATGCGTAATGCGTAATGCGTATGCGTATACGTAATGCGTATGCGTAATGCGTAATGCGTATGGTATGCGTAATGCGTAATGCGTATGCGTAATGCGTAATGCGTATGCGTATGCGTAATGCGTATGCGTATGCGTAATGCGTATATGCGTAATGCGTATGCGTATGCGTAATGCGTATGCGTAATGCGTAATACGTAATGCGTATGCGTAATGCGTAATGCATGCGTAATACGTATGCGTATGCGTAATACGTAATGCGTAATGCGTATACGTATGCGTAATGCGTATGCGTATGCAGTAATGCGTAATGCGTAATGCGTAATGCGTAATGCGTATGCGTATGCGTAATGCGTAATGCGTATGCGTATGCGTAATGCGTATGCGTAATACGTATGCGTAATGCGTAATGCGTATGCGTAATGCGTAATGCGTATGCGTAATGCGTAATGCGTATGCGTAATGCGTATGCGTAATGTGCGTATGCGTAATGCGTATGCGTAATGCGTAATGCGTAATGCGTAATGCGTAATGCGTATGCGTATGCGTATGCGTAATGCGTAATGCGTATGCGTAATGCGTAATGCGTATGCGTAATGCGTATGCGTAATGCGTATCGTATGCGTATGCGTAATGCGTAATACGTATGCGTAATGCGTAATGCGTATGCGTATGCGTATGCGTATGCGTAATGCGTAATGCGTAATGCGTAATGCGTATGCGTAATGCGTATGCGTATGCGTAATGCGTATGCGTATGCGTAATGCGTAATGCGTAATGCGTAATACGTATGCGTATGCGTATGCGTATGACGTATGCGTATGCGTATGCGTATGCGTAATGCGTATGCGTAATGCGTAATGCGTAATGCGTAATGCGTATGCGTATTGTATGCGTAATGCGTAATGCGTAATGCGTATGCGTAATGCGTATGCGTATGCGTAATGCGTAATCGTAATACGTAATACGTAATACGTATGCGTAATACGTATGCGTATGCGTAATGCGTAATGCGTAATGCGTAATGCGTAATGCGTATGCGTAATGCGTAATGCGTATGCGTATGCGTATGCGTAATGCGTATGCGTATGCGTATGCGTATGCGTAATGCGTATGCGTAATACGTAATGCGTATGCGTAATACGTATGCGTATGCGTAATGCGTATGCGTATGCGTATGCGTAATGCGTATGCGTATGCGTATGTCGTATACGTATGCGTATGCGTAATGCGTAATGCGTTGCGTATGCGTATGCGTAATGCGTATGCGTATGCGTAATGCGTAATGCGTAATGCGTAATGCGTAATACGTAATGCGTAATGCGTAATGCGTAATGCGTATGCGTAATGCGTAATGCGTAATGCGTATGCGTATGCGTAATGCGTATGCGTAATGCGTAATGCGTATGCGTATGCGTATGTATGCGTATGCGTAATGCGTAATGCGTATGCGTATGCGTAATACGTAATGCGTATGCGTATCATACGTAATGCGTAATGCGTATATGCGTATGCGTATGCGTAATGCGTATGCGTATGCGTAATGCGTATGCGTATGCGTACGTATGCGTAATGCGTATGCGTAATGCGTAATGCGTAATGCGTATGCGTATGCGTAATGCGTATGCGTAATGCGTAATGCGTATGCGTAATGCGTAATGCGTAATGCGTATGCGTATGCGTATGCGTATGCGTAATGCGTATGCGTAATGCGTAATGCGTAATGCGTAATGCGTAATGCGTATGCGTAATGCGTATGCGTATGCGTAATGCGTAATGCGTATGCGTATGCGTATGCTATGCGTATGCGTAATGCGTATGCGTAATGCGTATGCGTAATGCGTATGCGTAATGCGTAATGCGTATGCGTAATGCGTAATGCGTAATGCGTATGCGTAATGCGTATGACGTATGCGTATGCGTATGCGTATGCGTAATGCGTAATACTGTATGCGTATGCGTAATGCGTATGCGTAATGCGTAATGCGTATGCGTATGCGTATGCATGTCATGTAATGCGTATGCATGTATGCGTATGCATGTGATGCGTAATGCGTAATACGTAATGCGTAATGCGTAATGCGTAATGCGTATGCGTAATGCGTAATGCGTATGCGTAATGCGTAATGCGTAATGCGTAATGCGTAATGCGTATGCGTAATACGTAATGCGTAATGCGTAATGCGTATGCGTATGCGTAATGCGTATGCGTAATGCGTATGCGTAATGCGTATGCGTATGCGTAATGCGTAATGCGTAATGCGTATGCGTAATGCGTATGCGTATGCGTATATGCGTAATGCGTATGCGTAATGCGTAATGCGTAATGCGTATGCGTATGCGTAATGCGTAATGCGTAATGCGTATGCGTAATGCGTAATGCGTTAATGCGTATGCGTATGCGTAATACGTAATGCGTATCCGTAATACGTAATGCGTATGCGTAATGCGTATGCGTATGCGTAATGCGTATGCGTAATACGTATGCGTATGCGTAATGCGTAATGCGTATGCGTAATTAATGCGTAATGCTCGTAATGCGTATGCGTAATGCGTAATGCGTATGCGTAATGCGTATGCGTAATGCGTATGCGTATGCGTAATGCGTATGCGTAATGCGTAATGCGTAATGCGTATGCGTATGCGTAATGCGTATGCGTATGCGTAATGCGTAATGCGTAATGCGTAATGCGTAATGCGTAATGCGTATGCGTAATACGTATGCGTATGCGTAATGCGTATGCGTAATGCGTAATGCGTATGCGTATGCGTATGCGTAATGCGTATGCGTATGCGTAATGCGTATGCGTAATGCGTATGTACGTATGCGTAATGCGTATGCGTATGCGTAATGCGTAATGCGTAATGCGTAATGCGTAATGCGTAATGCGTAATGCGTATGCGTGTGATGCGTAATACGTATGCATGCGTAATGCGTAATGCGTATGCGTATGCATGTATGCGTATACGTATGCGTATGCGTATGCGTATGCGTATGCAGTATGCGTAATGCGTAATGCGTAATGCGTAATGCGTAATACGTATGCGTAATGCGTAATACGTATGCGTATGCGTAATGCGTATGCGTAATGCGTATGCGTAATGCGTATGCGTATGTGTATGCGTATGCGTATGCGTATGCAGTAATACGTATGCGTAATGCGTATACGTAATGCGTATACGTATGCGTAATGCGTATGCGTAATGCGTATGCGTAATGTATGCGTAATGCGTATGCATGTACGTAATGCGTAATGCGTAATACGTAATGCGTATGCGTAATGCGTAATGCGTAATGCGTATGCGTATGTACGTAATGCGTATGCGTAATGCGTATGTCGTATGCTATACGTATGCGTATGCGTAATGTTAATGCGTAATACGTATCATGTCGTATTGCGTAATGTATGCGTAATACGTATGCAATGTGCGTAAATGCGTAATGCGTATGACGTAATGCGTATGCGTAATGCGTAATGCAGTAATGCGTAATACGTAATGCGTATGAGTACGTATGCGTATGCGTAATGCATGCGTAATGCGTAATACATGCGTATGCGTAATGCGTACGTAATGCGTATGCGTATGCGTAATGCATGCGTAATGCGTAATGCGTAAGGCTGTATGCGTATGCGTATGCGTACGTATGCGATGCGTATGCATATGCGTATGCGTATGAATGCGTAATGCGTATGCGTATGCGTATGCGTATGCATTGTATGCGTATACGTAATGCGTAATGCGTAATGCGTATGCGGCATGCGTAATGCGTATGCGTAATGCGTATGCGTAATGCGTGATGCGTAATACGTAATGCGTAATGCGTATGCGTAATGCGTATGCGTAATGCGTAATGCGTATGCGTATGCGTAATGCGTAATGCATGTACGTATGCGTATGCGTATGCGTATGCGTATGCGTATGCGTAATGCGTAATGCGTAATACGTATGCGTAATGCGTATGCGTAATGCGTATGCGTAATGCGTAATGCGTAATGCGTATGCGTAATGCGTACGTAATGCGTAATGCGTAATGCGTATGTATACGTAATGCGTAATGCGTATGCGTAATGCGTAATGCGTAATGCGTATGCGTATGCGTAATGCGTATGCGTAATACGTATGCGTATGCTGCGTATGCGTAATGCGTAATGCGTAATGCGTAATGACGTAATGCGTATGCGTATGCGTAATGCGTATGCGTATGCGTAATACGTAATGCGTAATGCGTATGCGTAATATGCGTATGCGTATGCGTATGCGTAATGCGTAATGCGTATGCGTAATACGTATGCGTAATACGTATGCGTATGCGTATGCATAATGCGTAATGCGTATGCGTAATACGTATGCGTATGCGTAATGCGTAATGCGTAATGCGTAATGCGTATGCGTATGTATGCGTAATGCGTATGCGTAATGCATATGCGTAATGCGTATGCGTAATGCGTATGCGTATGCGTAATGCGTAATGCAGTAATGCGTAATACGTAATGCGTATGCGTAATGCGTAATGCGTAATGCGTATGCGTATGCGTAATGCGTATGCGTATGCGTAATGCGTATGCGTATGCGTATGCGTAATGCGTAATGCGTATGCGTATGCGTAATGCGTATGCGTATGCGTATGCGTATGCGTATGCGTAATACGTATGCGTAATGCGTATGCGTAATGCGTATGCGTATACGTAATGCGTATACGTAATGCGTATGCGTAATGCGTAATGCGTATGCGTAATGCGTATGCGTAATACGTACGTATGCGTAATACGTATGCGTAATGCGTATGCGTAATGCGTAATGCGTAATGCGTATGCGTAATGCGTAATGCGTATGCGTATGCGTAATGCGTAATGCGTATGCGTATGCGTAATGCGTATGCGTATGCGTGTATGCGTAATGCGTATGCGTAATGCGTATGCGTAATGCGTATGCGTATGCGTATGCGTAATACGTAATATGCGTAATACGTATGCGTATGCGAATGCGTAATGCGTAATGCGTATGCGTATGCGTATGCGTAATGCGTATGCGTAATGCGTAATGCGTATGCGTATGCGTAATGCGTATGCGTAATGCGTAATACGTAATGCGTATGCGTAATGCGTATGCGTAATGCGCGTAATGCGTTAATGCGTAATGCGTATGCGTATGCGTAATGCGTATGCGTATGCGTATGCGTATGCGTAATGCGTAATGCGTATGCGTATGCGTATGCGTAATGCGTGCGTATGCGTATGCGTAATGCGTATGCGTAATGCGTATGCGTATGCGTAATGCGTATGCGTAATGCTTATGCGTATGCGTATGCGTATGCGTATACGTATGCGTAATGCGTAATGCGTATGCGTAATGCGTAATGCGTATGCGTAATGCGTATGCGTAATGCGTAATGCGTAATGCGTAATGCGTATGCGTAATGCGTAATGCGTATGCGTAATGCGTATGCGTATGCGTAATGCGTAATGCGTAATGCGTAATGCGTATGCGTATGCGTAATGCGTAATGCGTATGCGTAATGCGTAATGCGTATGCGTAATGCGTATGCGTATGCGTATGCGTATGCGTATGCGTATGCGTAATGCGTAATGCGTATGCGTAATGCGTATGATGCGTAATGCGTATACGTAATGCGTAATGCGTAATGCGTATGCGTATGCGTAATGCGTAATGCGTAATGCGTATGCGTATGCGTAATGCGTATGCGTAATGCATGCGTATGCGTAATGCGTATGCGTATGCGTAATGCGTAATGCGTATGCGTATGCGTAATGCGTATGCGTATGCGTATGCGTAATGCGTATGCGTAATGCATGCGTAATGCGTATGCGTAATGCGTAATGCGTATGCGTATGCGTATGCGTAATGCGTAATGCGTATGCGTAATGCGTATGCGTATGCGTAATGCGTATGCGTAATACGTATGCGTGTAATGCGTAATGCGTATGCGTAATGCGTAATGCGTAATGCGTATGCGTAATGCGTATGCGTAATGCGTAATGCGTAATATGCGTAATGCGTATGCGTAATGCGTATGCGTATGCGTAATGCGTAATGCGTATGCGTAATGCGTAATGCGTATGCGTAATGCGTAAGCGTAATGCGTAATGCGTAATGCGTATGCGTATGCGTAATGCGTAATGCGTAATGCGTATGCGTATGCGTAATGCGTAATGCGTAATGCGTAATGCGTAATGCGTATGCGTAATGCGTAATGCGTATGCGTAATGCGTATGCGTATGCGTATGCGTAATACGTAATGCGCGTAATGCGTATGCGTAATGCGTAATGCGTAATGCGTATGCGTAATGCGTAATGCGTATGCGTAATGCGTATATGCGTATGCGTAATGCGTAATGCGTATGCGTAATGCGTAATGCGTAATGCGTAATGCGTAATGCGTATGCGTATGCGTAATGCGTAATACGTATGCGTATGCGTAATACGTAATGCGTATGCGTATGCGTACGTAATGCGTATCGTATGAATATGCGTATGCGTATGCGTAATGCGTAATGCGTATACGTATGCGTATGCGTATGCGTAATGCGTATGCGTAATACGTAATGCGTAATGCGTAATGCGTAATGCGTAATACGTAATGCGTAATGCGTAATACGTAATGCGTAATGCGTATGCGTAATACGTAATACGTATGCGTATGCGTAATGCGTAATGCGTATGCGTATGCGTATGCGTAATGCGTATGCGTAATGCGTAATGCGTATGCGTAATGCGTATGCGTAATGCGTAATGCGTATGCGTATGCGTAATGCGTAATGCGTATGCGTAATGCGTATGCGTAATGCGTAATACATGCGTAATACGTATGCGTATATGTATGCAGTATGCGTAATGCGTAATGCGTATGCGTATGCGTAATGCGTATGCGTAATGCGTAATGCGTAATGCGTAATGCGTATGCGTATGCGTAATGCGTATGCGTATGCGTATGCGTATGCGTAATGCGTAATGCGTATGCGTAATGCGTAATGCGTATGCGTAATGCGTATGCGTATGCGTAATGCGTATGCGTAATGCGTAATGCGTAATGCGTAATGCGTATGCGTATGCGTATGCGTATGCGTATGCGTAATGCGTATGCGTATGCATGCGTAATGCGCGTATGCGTAATGCGTATGCGTATGCGTAATGCGTATGCGTATGCGTATGCGTAATGCGTATGCGTAATGCGTATGCGTATGCGTAATGCGTATGCGTAATGCGTAAATGCGTACGTAATGCGTATGCGTAATGCGTATGCGTAATGCGTAATGCGTAATGCGTATGCGTAATGCGTATGCGTAATACGTATGCGTATGCGTATACGTATGCGTAATGCGTAATACGTAATACGTATGCGTATGCGTATGCGTATGCGTAATGCGTATGCGTAATATGCGTATGCGTATGCATGTTATGCGTAATGCGTATACGTATGCGTAATACGTATGCGTATGCGTAATGTACGTAATACGTATGCGTAATGCGGTAATGCGTATGCAATGCGTATGCGTAATGCGTATGCAGTAATGCGTATGCGTAATGCGTATGCGTATGCAATACGTAATGCGTAATGCGTATGCATGCGTAATGCATGTGCATGTGCATGCGTATGCTATGCATATGCAATAATGCGTATGCGTATGCGTAATGCGTAATACGTATGCGTAATACGTATGCGTGTACATGTACGTATGCGTATGCGTAATACGTATGCATGTCGTAATGCTTGTAATGCGTAATACGTATGCGTAATGTGTCGTATGCGTATGCGTAATACGTATGCATGCATGCGTATGCGTAATGCGTAATGCGTAATGCGTATGCGTAATGCGTAATGCGTAATGCGTATGCGTGTACGTAATGCGTATGCGTATGCGTAATGCGTATGCGTAATGCGTATGCGTATGCGTAATGCGTATACGTATGCGTATGCGTATGCGTAATGCGTAATGCGTAATGCGTAATACGTATGCGTATATGCGTATGCGTAATGCGTAATGCGTATGCGTATGCGTAATGCGTAATGCGTAATGCGTAATAATGTACGTAATGCGTAATGCGTAATGCGTATGCGTAATGCGTAATGCGTATGCGTAATGCGTAATGCGTAATGCGTAATGCGTAATGCGTAATGCGTATGCGTAGTATGCGTATGCGTAATGCGTATGCGTATGCGTAATGCGTAATGCGTATGCGTAATACGTATGCGTGTAATGCGTATGCATGTCGTATGCGTATGCGTAATGCGTAATGCGTAATGCGTATGCGTAATGCGTAATGCGTATGCGTAATGCGTATGCGTAATGCGTATGCGTAATACGTAATGCGTAATGCGTGCATGTCGTATGCAATACGTAATGCGTAATGCGTATGCGTAATACGTAATGCGTAATACGTATGCGTAATGCGTAATACGTAATACGTAATGCGTAATACGTAATACGTATGTGTTGCGTAATACGTAATGCGTATGCATATGCGTAATGCGTATGCGTATACGGAATGCGTAATGTATCGTAATGCGTAATGCGTATGCGTAATACGTAATGCATGTAATACGTATGCGTATGCGTATGCGTGCGTAATGCGTATGCGTATGCGTAATGCGTAATGCGTAATGCGTAATGCGTATGCGTATGCGTAATGCGTAATGCGTAATACGTATGCGTATACGTAATGCGTATACGTATGCGTAATACGTAATGCGTAATACGTAATGCGTAATGCGTATGCGTAATGCGTATGCGTAATGCGTAATACGTAATGCGTAATGCGTATGTATGCGTAATGCGTATGCGTAATGCGTAATGCGTAATGCGTATGCGTACGTATGCGTATGCGTAATACGTATGCGTATGCGTAATACGTAATGCGTATGCGTATGCGTATGCGTAATGCGTATGCATGCAATGCGTATGCGTAATGCGTATGCGTAATGCGTATGCGTATGTAATGCGTAATGCGTAATACGTATGCGTAATGCGTATGCGTAATGCGTAATGCGTATGCGTATGTCGTAATGCGTATGCGTAATGCGTATGCGTATGCGTATGCGTAATACGTAATGCGTATAATGTAATACGTATGCGTATGCGTATGCGTAATACGTATACGTAATGCGTAATGTATGTAATGCTATATGCGTATGCGTAATGCGTATGCGTAATGCGTATGCGTATGCGTAATACGTAATGCGTATGCGTAATGCGTATGCGTATACGTAATGCAGTAATACGTAATGCGTATGTACGTAATGCGTATGCGTAATGCGTATGCGTAATGCGTATGCGTAATGCGTAATGCGTCATGCGTAATGCGTAATGCAGTAATGCGTAATGCGTATGCGTAATGCGTATGCGTAATGCGTATGCGTAATGCGTAATGCGTAATGTACGTAATGCGTAATGTATGTATGCGTAATGCGTAGTATGCGTAATACGTATGCGTAATACGTAATGCGTAATGCGTAATACGTAATGCGTATGCGTAATGCGTATGCGTATGCGTAATGCGTATGCGTATGCATGTGCGTAATGCGTAATATGCGTATGCGTATACGTATGCGTAATGCGTAATGCGTATGCGTAATGCGTAATGCGTAATGCGTAATGCGTATGCGTATGCGTATGTACGTAATGCGTATGACGTATGCGTATGCGTATGCGTAATGCGTATGCGTAATGCGTATGCTGTATGCGTAATGCGTAATGCGTATGCGTAATGCGTATGCGTAATGCGTATGCGTATGCGTAATGCGTAATGCGTAATGCGTAATGCGTATACGTATACGTAATGCGTAATGCGTAATGCGTAATGCGTATGCGTACGTATGCGTATGCGTAATGCGTATGCGTATGCGTATGCGTAATGCGTAATGCGTATGCGTATGTCGTAATGCGTATGCATGCGTATGCGTAATGCGTAATGCGTATGCGTATGCAGTAATGCGTAATGCGTAATGCGTAATGCGTAATGCGTATGCGTAATACGTAATGCGTAATGCGTAATGCGTAATACGTAATGCGTATGCGTATGCGTAATGCGTATGCGTATGCATGTCGTAATGCGTAATGCGTAATGCGTATGCGTAATGCGTAATGCGTAATGCGTAATGCGTATACGTAATGCGTAATGCGTATGCGGTAATGCGTAATACGTAATACGTATGCGTAATATCGTATGCGTAATGCGTAAATGCTGTACGTATGCGTAACGTATGCGTAATGCGTAATGCGTAATGCGTAATGCGTAATGCGTAATGCGTAATGCGTAATGCACGTAATGCGTACGTATGCGTAATGCGTATGCGGTAATGCGTAATGCGTATGCGTATGCGTAATGCGTATGCGTAATACATGCGTATGCGTAATGCTGTATGCGTGCGTATGCGTAATGCGTATGCGTATGCGTAATGCGTAATGCGTATGCGTATGCGTAATACGTATGCGTACGTAATGCGTAATGCGTAATGCGTAATGCGTAATGCGT
>JAEIGI010000234.1:0-34461 GCA_018903615.1 Drosophila neocordata
TGTGCACTTCGATATGGATAGCGATATACATATCTTTATATGTATATCTATATGGATATCGATACGGATATCGATATGGATATCGATATGGATATCGATATGGAAATCGATATGGATTAGGATTTGGATTTTGATATGGATATCGATATGGAGAACGATATGGATATCGATATGGATATCGATATGGATATCGATATGGATATCGATATGGATATCGATATGGATATCGATATGGATTTTTATATGGATAGCGATATGCATATCTATATGTTTATCTATATGGATATCGATACGGATATCGATATGGATATCGATATGGATTTCGATTTGGATTTTGATATGGATATCGATATGGATAACGATATGGATATCGATATGGATATCGATATGGAAATTTATATGGATATCGATATGGATATTGATGTGGATTTCGATATGGATATCGATGTGCACTTCGATATGGATAGCGATATACATATCTATATGTATATCTATATGGATATCGATACGGATATCGATATGGACATCGATATGGATATCGATATAGATAACGATATGGACATCGATATGGATATCTATATGGATATCGATATGGATATCGATATTTATATCGATATGGATAAAGACATGGATATCGATATGGATAAAGACATGGATATCGATATGGATATCGATATGGACATCGATATGGATATCGATATAGATAACGATATGGACATCGATATGGATATCTATATGGATATCGATATGGATATCGATATGGATATCGATATGGATAACGATATGGATATCGATATGGATATCGAGATGGATATCGATATGGATATCGATATGGATTTCGATGTGGATTTTGATATGCATAGCGATATGCATAACTATATGTATATCAATATGGATATCGATATGGATATCGATATTTATATCGATATGGATAAAGACATGGATATCGATATGGATAAAGACATGGATATCGATATGGATATCGATATGGAAATCGATATGGATATTGATATGTATATCGATATGAATATCGATATGGATATCGATATGAATATCGATATGTATATCGATATGGATATCGATATGGATATCGATATGGATAACGATATGGATATCGATATGGGTATCGATATGAATATCGATATAGATATCGATATTTACCTCGATACGGATGTTCATATGGATATCGATATGGATATCGATATGGATATCGATATGGATAACGATGTGGATATCGATATGGATTTCGATGTGGATTTTCATATGGATAGCGATATGCATATCTAGAGGTATATCTATATGGATATCGATACGGATGTCGATATGGATTTCAATATATATAACGATATGGATATCGATATAGATATCGATATTGATTTCGATGAGGATAGGGATATGCATATCTATATGTGTTTCTATATGGATATCGATACGTATATCGATATGAATTTCGATATGGATAACGATATGGATTTCGATATGGATAACGATATGGATATCGATATAAATATCGATTTGGATATCGATATGGATATCGATATGGATATCGATATGGATTTCGATGTGGATTTTGATATGGATAGCGATATGCATATCTATATGTATATCTATATGGATATCGATACGTATATCGATATGAATTTCGATATGGATAACGATATGGATATCGATATAAATATCGATTTGGATATCGATATGGATATCGATATGGATATCGATATGGATTTCGATGTGGATTTTGATATGGATAGCGATATGCATATCTAGAGGTATATCTATATGGATATCGATACGGATGTCGATATGGATTGCAATATATATAACGATATGGATATCGATATAGATATCGATATAGATATCGATATTGATTTCGATGAGGATAGGGATATGCATATCTATATGTGTTTCTATATGGATATCGATACGGATATCGATATGGATATCGATATGGATATCGAAATCAATATCTATATGGATATCGATATGGATACCGATATGGATATCGATATGGATATCGATATGGATATCGATATGGATAACGATATGGATATCGATATGGATATCGATACGGATATCGATATGGATATCGATATGGATATCGATATGGATATCGATATGGATATCGATATGGATATCGATATGGATAACGATATGGATATCGATATGGATATCGATATGGATATCGATTTTGATCTCGATTTGGATTTTGATATGGATGGCGATATGCATATCTATATGTGTATCTATATGGATATCGATACGGATATCGATATGGATATCGATATGGATAACGATATGGATATCAATATCGATATGGATATCGATATGGATATTGATATGGATAACGATATGGATATCGATATGGATATCGATATGGATTTCGATATGCATAACGATATGGATATCGATGTGGATATCGATATTTATATCGATATGGATATCGATATGGATATCTATATGGATATCGATATGGATATTGATGTGGATTTCGATATGGATATCGATATGGATAACGATATGTATATCTTTATGGATATCGATATGGATATCGATATGTATATCGATATGGATAACGACATGGATTTTGATATGGATGTCGATATGGATATCGATGTGGATTTCGATGTGGATTTCGATATGGATAGCGATATACATATCTATATGTATATCTATATGGATATCGATACGGATATCGATACGGATATCGATATGGATATCGATATGCATTACGATATGGATATCGATATGGATATCGATATTTATATCGATATGGATATCGATATTTATACCGATATTTATATCGATATGGATATTAATATGGATAACGATATGGATATCGATGTGGATATCGATGTGCATATGGATATCGATATGGATATCTATGTGGATTTCGATATGGATATCGATATGCATATCGATGTGGATATCGATATGGATATCGATATGGATATCGATATGGATATTTATATGGATATCGATATGAATATTGATGTGGATTTCGATATGGATATCGATATGGATAACGATATGTATATCTTTATGGATTTCGATATGGATATCGATGTGCACTTCGATATGGATAGCGATATACATATCTATATGTATATCTATATGGATATCGATACGGATATCGATATGGATATCGATATGGATATCGATATGGAAATCGATATGGATTAGGATTTGGATTTTGATATGGATATCGATATGGATAACGATATGGATATCGATATGGATATCGATATGGATATCGATATGGATATCGATATGGATATCGATATGGATATCGATATGGATATCGATATGGATTTCGATGTGGATTTTGATATGGATAGCGATATGCATATCTATATGTTTATCTATATGGATATCGATACGGATATCGATATGGATATCGATATGGAATTCGATTTGGATTTCGATATGGATATCGATATGGATAACGATATGGATATCGATATGGATATCGATATGGAAATTTATATGGATATCGATATGGATATTGATGTGGATTTCGATATGGATATCGATGTGCACTTCGATATGGATAGCGATATACATATCTATATGTATATCTATATGGATATCGATACGGATATCGATATAGATAACGGTATGGACATCGATATGGATATCGATATAGATAACGATATGGACATCGATATGGATATCTATATGGATATCGATATGGATATCGATATTTATATCGATATGGATAAAGACATGGATATCGATATGGATAAAGACATGGATATCGATATGGATATCGATATGGACATCGATATGGATATCGATATAGATAACGATATGGACATCGATATGGATATCTATATCGATATCAATATGGATATCGATATGGATATCGATATGGATAACGATATGGATATCGATATGGATATCGATATGGATATCGATATGGATATCGATATGGATTTCGATGTGGATTTTGATATGGATAGCGATATGCATAACTATATGTATATCAATATGGATATCGATATTTATATCGATATGGATAAAGACATGGATATCGATATGGATAAAGACATGGATATCGATATGGATATCGATATGGAAATCGATATGGATATTGATATGTATATCGATATGAATATCGATATGGATATCGATATGAATATCGATATGGATATCGATATGGATATCGATATCGATATGGATGTCGAAGTCGATCGAAAATCCATATCGCTATCCGTTATCGAAATCCACATGGATATCCATATCGATATCCAAATTAACATCGATATCCACATCGATATCCATATCGTTATCCATATCGATATACATGTAGATATACATATAGATATGCAAATCGCTATCCATATCAAAATCCACAACGATATCCATATCGATATCCATTCGATATCTATATCGATATACATGTAGATATAGATATAGATATGCAAATCGCTATCCATATAAAAATCCACAACGAAATCCATATCGATATCCATATCGATATCTATATCGGTATCCATATCGATATCCATATCGATATCCATATCGATATGCATATCGATATACATGTAGATATACATATAGGTATACATATCGATATGCAAATCGCTATCCATATCAAAATCCACAACGAAATCTATATCGATATCCATAACGATATCTATATCGATATCCATATCGATATCCATATCGCATCCTCATCGATATACATATCGAATACCATATCGTTATCCGTATCGATATCCATATCGATGTCCAAATCGATATCCATATCGTTATCCATATCGATATCCATATCGATATCCATATCGACATCCATTTCGATATCCATATCGATATGCGTATCGACATCCATATCGATATCCTCATCGATATACATATCGAATACCATATCGATATCCGATATCGATATCCATATCGATATCGATACCTTTATCCATATCGATATCCACATCGATATCTATATTGATATCCATATCGATATCCATAACGATATCTATATCGATATCCATATCGATATCCATATCGCATCCTCATCGATATACATATCGAATACCATATCGTTATCCGTATCTGGATATCGATATAGTTATCCATATCGATATCCTCATCGATATACATATCGAATACCATATCGATATCCGTATCGATATCCGTATCGATATCCGATATCGATATCCGTATCGATATCGATATCGATATCCATATCGATATCAATCTGATATCCATATCGATATCCACATCGATATCCATATCGATATCGATATCGATATCGATATCCATATCGATATCCATATCGATATCCATGTCGATATCCACATTGATATCCATATCGATATCGATATCCATATCGATGTATATCCATATCGAAATCCATATTGCTATCCATATCAATATCCATATCGATATAAATATCGATATCCATATCGATATCCATATCGATATCCATATCGATATCCATATCGATATGGATATCGATATCCATATCGATATCCATATCGACATCCTTATCAATATCCATATCGATATCCATATCGTTATCCATATCGATATCCATATCGATATCGATATGGATATCGATATCCATATCGATATCCATATCGATATCCATGTCGATATCCATATTGATATCCATATCGATATCCATATCGATATGGCTATCTATATCGATATACATATCGCTATCCATATCGATATCCACATAGATATCCGTATCGATATTCATATGCATATCGATATGCATATCGATATCCATATCGTTATCCATATCAATATCCATATCGATAAAAATATCGTTATCCATATCGATATTTAGATATCCATCTGGATATCCATATCGATTACTCTATCGATATTCATATCGATATACTTAACATTATGCATATCGATATGCATATCGATATCCATATAGATATCCATATCGATATCGATATCGATAATGGATATCGATATTTTTATCGATATGGATATTGATATGGATAACGATATGGATATCGATATGGATATCGATGTGCATATGAATATCGATACGGATATCGATATGGATATCGATATGGATATCGATATCGATATGGATATCGATATCGATATGGATATCGATATGGATATCGATATGGATATCGATATGGATATCGATATGGATATCGATATGGATATCGATATGGATATCGATATGGATATCGATATGGATATCGATATGGATAACGATATGGATATCGTTATGGATATTGATATGGATATCGATATGGATATCGATATGGATATCGATATCGATATCGATATTCATATCGATATGGATATTGATATGGATATCGATATGGATATCGATATGGATATCGATATGGATATGGATATCGATATGGATATCTATATGGATATCGATATGGATATCGATATGGATATCGATATGGATGCATCGATATGGATATGGATATCGATATGGATATCGATATGGATATCGATATGGATATCGATATGGATATCGATATGGATATCGATATGGATATCGATATGGATATCGATATTGTAGTGTGCACGTAGTAAAATAAATTTCTACTTGCTGGTGTTTCACTGTACTAGAGACTTAGAGCGGGCGTGCACTTATGATCCGGCTCCTGAGGAGGATAGCTCGACGGATGAGGGTGGGGTTCTTGCCTAGTCTTCTAATATACATTTTAAAAGAAATCAAAAAGAAGTGCACTATCGGATATACTAATGGTGAATATGGTAACAAAAGGATTGAAGGTTTTAGCGCCAATTTTCTTTATATAATATATTAGGTATGTAGTCAGCCCCACTTTGGGCCACGATTTTCCCAACCTTAATATATATATATATTCTCTTGGACACCCTGTAAAAATAAAGACTTGACTCGGACCATTGATATTTGTGGGAGATGCTGAGATGTTATTCGCATTCCCTGTCTTTACCCTCCCTACCTTGGCAGTTTATATATAAAAATTTTGGACGACTGCCCCAAAACAAAGGTCTACGAGAAAACTAAAATAGATTCGGTATGGACATGATGTAGGTGACAATATTTCTAAATTTATTCACAATTCATAATTAATTCAATCATTTAAAATTTAAATTCCAAAATATTTCTTCAAAATAACAAACAATTTCAGAAATTAACTGTCTCATTTTTTGCAAGATTTCAACAAACCCGAAAAAATATAAATATATATAAAATTTTACCTCCTCCATGAGGAATAATAAAGATATTCATAACAAAAAAATTGATTCAACAAGGCTACTTGTTAATATACTCTTACTCAGACAGATTCCTTGCGCTGGATCGATGGGCCCGCCGACTGCGTAGGTGCTGTGAAATTATCAGGTTAACATTAGCCTAGATAAAGAAAGAATGATTAGAAAATCGGCTTATAAAAATCTTGCCTAAATGAGCAAAAAAAAAAACTTATACTTAAAATTAATTCAAATTCATGATCTTATGCTACATTTCTTTTTTTTTTTTTTTTTTTTTCACTTATTAACTAATTAAATAACTAAATACTATTCTGCTACATCTTCGTCTTGCGCCGAAAAGGCGCTACAAACCGGATTGACCCACAATTAGGTTATGTAGAAAATTTCCAACGGAGATTTAAAATATAATGATAGCTTCGCTATTATATGTGGACTTCAAAGGAAGATGACCATGTGATAGTATTTTCACATAGGTGGAAATCGTCGTATTTGTGCTCTTCAAAATGGAAATTCGGCCAGAATTACTTTAGCTTCATGTACTGCTAATAATATAATGTTCAGGTCCAGATCTTCTCCGATTAGTTTTTGGTTATTATGCTTCTTGATGTTTTAAAAATTCATCCTTCTTAAATTCTTGCACAGTTCGGTTATAGCTGATTTTTGCTGTCTTAATTATAATGCCATTTTTGGCATACCTCGGCCCACTGTACGGCCTCTATATTTGCCAAGCTTCTGCGGCGCAGCCGCCAAGCTTGCAGTAAAAATTTCTGCCGAAAACAAAACTAATTAGAAATAAAATACACTCCTAAGTTCAAATAAAAATCACCTGTTAATAATAATAATTATCGCACTGAATAAGTTTCTTTCATAAATTCACTTTAATAAATTTCTAGTTGCTTTATAGCAACAAAATATTAAGTTTAAAAGTTTAAGAAAAAATGTAATTTTTCACTTGCGACAATACAAAAACTTTGTCGACTTCACTTATCAAAGTTCTGTGCACAACTAATTATGTCTTTCTAAGCTTTCCTTAACTCTCTTATTTATAGATGACTTTTGCAAGCTAAAGCTCCAAAACTAACGGTTAAATCGTATGATTTTGCGCACATGTGCTTTAATGCTGCTGTAGGTGTAAGCGAGACGCATGCGTCGAAAGCTATAATTAGCTGTTGCTAAGTGCAATATTCTTAAACTTTATTCGATGAATTAAGAGAGTTATTGAAATTAATGGAATTTGAAGAGAGTTATGAAATTTAAGCTTTTGCACTAATCTGTTCTTAAATATTTTCAAGTCGAGTTCAGAACCATAATCTAGGTCTGCCATAAATTCGAACTGCATCCTACACCACAGTTCATGCTACGAGTTGCATACCGAGAAGTCTTGAACTGAAAAAGTGCAGTAACCATCTTCATATTTTATATCTTTATATCCTTTAAATGATAAACTCCTAATGACTTGTTTGCTTCATTTGCTAACTCATAATAAGACGGACTCATCTTGCGTAAAACTTTAGCTTTGATGAATACTGGTGCTAATTTAGCGTTAAATTTCTTAGCCGCATTACTTTGCGTAAAGTTACGGGCATATACTGTGTCTCCTTCTTTAAGCTGTATTGTCCTACTACGAAGGTTGTAAACTCGAGCATTATTTTCATGAGCTACAGTTATATTTTGTTTGGCCTGTCTCCGAGCTATTTGTAAAATATCTTCCTGTTTCAAAATCGTATCATCTGTTACTGAACGCAACTTTCGAAGAAGTTGATAGTCTTGTCCATTAAGCATCATGTTCTGACCAAAAGTCAAGAAATAAGGTGTATAACCTGTACTACGATGTACGTTTGCTCTTAAAGCGC
Source organism: Drosophila neocordata (assembly GCA_018903615.1). Lineage (NCBI taxonomy): Eukaryota > Metazoa > Arthropoda > Insecta > Diptera > Drosophilidae > Drosophila > Drosophila neocordata. Next base: position 9,039 of record JAEIGI010000234.1, read on the forward strand.
CACTAATCTCAGATAAGTTATGGTCCCAATTAGCATGATCCGTGCCAATATAAGCGCGAACTGCAGCTAAGACGGAACGATTTAAACGTTCACTTGCATTTGCTTGAGGTGAATAAATAGCTGTGCAAATATGCGTTACACCAAATCTTGTAAGAAAAGATTCAAATATACCCGATCGAAATTGTGATCCATTATCCGTGAGAACAACTTCTGGTACTCCAAAGGTATAAAATATATGATTCTCAATGATCAACAATGATTAAGATTCCTATGTTTCCTTTCTTTGACCTCGGATAAGGGCCTAAAAGATCCATATACAGTTTTTGAAATGGTCTCTCTGAAACCATCGGTTGGCCCATTGGTGGTCTTAAAACAGTATTAGGGCTTTTAGTTGATTTGCATGTCGAACATTTAGACACACAATTTCGAATTTGAGTGACCATACCTGGCCAAAAGAAATATTGTTTTATTTTGAAAATAGTCTTACTAATGCCTCCGTGTGCCAGTTTCCAGCTGTCTAATTCTTGAACTGCTTTATCAATTGAAAACTCGGTTCTTTTATAAACAAAATCATCGATTACGCGTAAGTCTGGTAGTCTATCTTGATTTTGCTCGATATTACGAATTAAATCTGTATATTCTTGGGACTTAAATTCTTTAGACTTCAAGTCAATTAACGGTCCATAATCAAATATTTCATTCACCATTGGTTCTGTCAATCTAGATAAAGTATCAGCTACTACATTTTGCGAACCTCTACGATGGATTATAGTGAAGGAAAACCCTTGCAGCTTAATAGCCCACCGAGCTAATCTACCGAACAGGTCTTTTTGTCTCATCAACCATTTCAATGCGGCATGATCTGTGACAACTGTGAATTCCTGTCCTTCAATATATGATCTAAACTTTTTAATTCCTTTAATTACCGCTAAGCATTCTAATTCTGTGACGGAATAATTTCGTTGAGTCTTTGTCAGTTTTTCCGACATATAACCTATTGGCATTTCTATACCTTCCTCATTTTCTTGTGCTAATACGCAACCAATGCCATATAAACTTGCATCACAAAGAAGAAGAAACAGTTTTGTAAAATCTGGGGTTTTTAGAATGGGTGCTGATGTCAACTTTTCTTTAAGAATGTTAAACGCCTCGTCCGCCTCTTGGTTCCAAATAAGCGACTTGTTCTTCTTAAGAAGTTCTGTTAAAGCAAAACTGATTGTTGCATAATTGTCGACGAATCGTCGGTACCACCCAGTGAGACCTAAAAATCTTCTCAACTGCTTAATAGTTTTAGGGATCGAAAAACTATTGATTGCTGTTATTTTTTGTTGGATCAGTACTTATAGTGCCATTTCCTATAATGAAACCTAAGTATTTTATTTCCTGCATACAAAATTTTGATTTAGCTACATTTATGGTTAGATTTGCTTTGCGCAAATACAATGCTACTTCTTCCAAAAGAGATAAATGAGATTCAAAGTCGTCGGACAATATAAGAAGATCATCTAAGTAGACGAATACTCGAGTTCTTAATTCTGCTGGGATAACTCTATCCATAAGCCTACAAAGAGTTTGCGGAGCATTGCACAATCCGAATGGCATTACTTTGTATTGGTATAAAGGACGGTTGGGTATCGTGAAGGCTGTGTATTCCCTAGATTTTTCATCAAGAGGTATCTGCCAAAATGCGTGTTTCATATCTAAACCGGTGATAAAGCGAGCTGGAGGTAATCTACTTAAGATGCCATCTATATGTGGTAAAGGATATGCATCTTTTCTAGTGAAACTATTGACGATTCGAGAATCTAGACAAAGACGACACTTTTCTGCTTTTCTAACAAGTACGCAATTGCTACTCCAAGGACTTTTAGATTCCTCTATTATACCTAACTTCAACCTTCTATCCACTTCGGCAAACATCAATGCTTCTACTGCTGGCGAGACGGACCAATGACGTTGTTTTACAGGTTTTGCGTCTCCAATATCAATGTTATGCTCGATAAGATGAGTGTGACCCAATCCTTCCCTCTCATATGAAGGGAGTTTTCCTTTAATGATATCAAGTTGTTGCTGCTGAAGCGATGATAACCTATGCATTTTAAAGTTATCTGACCTTTCATTTTCTTCTCTAATTTCTGATACTGTCTCACATGAACTTAAAATATTCTGCAAAAGACCAAAGTCTTTCCAGAAGTCTATGCCTAAATAAATCTCTTGAGTTAAACTGGGGACTAAATATAGGGTTACTAACTTTGTGATTCGACGAAATGAAACTTCAGTTATTATTTTGCCCAGTACAGGACATTGTGAATCACTTGCTGTTCTAATGTTGGCTGAACATTTCTTCACATTGGGATGCTTGGAAAGAATAGAAGCTGTTTTGCCTCCTACACAACTAATGCTTGCGCCAGAGTCTAACAAAGCGACATAGTTCTTACCTTCAATACTAATATCTACATAAAGACGGTTGTCTTTATTATTAATTATAGACGAAACTAACCTTTTCCTTTCTGTTCTAATTGCCTTCCAAAATTTGTTAAGACGTATTTTAGATCGTTTCCGTTTTGAAAATACTTCCAAAGAGTTTACATCTTTAAATATTCGTTGTCTAGTTGAATTGTAGTTTGAAAGTCTTTTGTGGAAAGATAAACCTGGATTCAGACCTGTAGTTTGGACTTCATGTTCTACATTGGTCTGTGTACTTTGATTCAAAACATTTATCGGCTCAGTTTGAGTATCTGTGCTGACTTTTAATGTTACGGATGTGCCAGAAGTACCGGTGATGGGAACGTCTGCACATCCGCATTGGGGTTTTCCGCCGGATTGCATGATTTACATTTGGGCTTATATGTATTTTTGGCCCCACAACCATAACAAAATAGGGTGGGTGCCTGCAGACAATTGTCGAAACGATGTCCTGGCTTATCACAATTCCAACAAATCAATCGTTTTCGAACTGACTCTGCGACATCCTCATTTAACTGATCTTCTGGTAAAATCTCTGCAACTTGCGATCGAGTCGAAAACTTATTTTTGTTGGTTTGTACTTTAACTTGTTTATAAAACTGTTCGTGAGTGCGAACTTCTAGTCGTAATCGAGCTATTGAAAGTATATTCAAATGCATTAGTTCAAAACGCAAAGATGTCTTTGAATTTCGAATTAATAATCGAACCAAAGTTTCCTCACTAATAGGATTGCGTAACCGTCCTGCCAAATTTTCTACTGAAAATTGAAATTCTTCAAACGGTTCATTTTCATTCTGTCTTCGGGTATTAATTAATTCCCAAATGTCCAGATCGGAATCTGTATCTTCAAACTTCTTGAGAAATTCCTCACAAAATAATTCCCATGTAACCCGAGGGTTAGCACGGTGAAATTTCCAATACCATTCACTTGCTTTGCCTACGAACAACATATGCAAATGATCACATAAAAGTTGATAATCTCCTTTTAAGTTTTGTTTGGCCAAAGCTCGAACGCGATATAGAAAGGATTCTGCTTGAATACCGTTTCGAGAACCATCGAACTTTAGACGCCAGCTTTGGATTATACTAGCTGCCTTATCATAAGGAACTGATGTGCCTGATCTAATATCATATTCAAGATTAGACGACTGTTCATTATTAACACAATTGCCTGTTTGCTGATGCAATACATTAACCTCTGAAGATCCTCTTGGAGAGATTCAAGTGTTATATGTAAATTTTGAATGGGATTAATCAAAGCTAATTGATCTTGAACGGACTTTTGAATGGTTGATGTTAACATTGAAGTCAAATCCTGCATCAACTGTTGTTGTTGTGCTAGAGTTACTGACTGTATCATATTTTGTATTTCGTTTCTGTCCATTGATTGATTCTGAAGATGCGACCTTGGTTGTCTATCATTGGAAACACTACTTTGCAACTGAGCTCGAACTTGCTGTGGGCGCTGCATCGACCTAGTCAAAACTCCTGACATAGGCACTTTTGCCTTTCCTCTATAAGACTTCTTAGCTGGCTGAGCTGTTACTGATTTTGTTGAACTCTGTGAATGAAAGCTTGCTTCCTGCAATTCTACCTCTAGATTCGTATTTGTGTATCGGAGTTGATCGGATCCTAGAACACTGTTGCATGTTGGACATTCCGCCAAAGTTTTTAAAGATTCTCTAATACATCGTTGGTGAAAACGATGAGCACAAGGAGTTTCTCCAATTGAGTCGTTTACATTTAAAATTTCATTGCAGATATTACAAAATTGATCTGCGGCTCTTATAGAGTCAATAAGATTTTTATTACTGTGTCGTACAGACATAATTAAAATTAAATAAGTTGTTTTACGTTTCTTTACTTGAAATAATTTGATTCTTGTCACCATACATTAATATCCATACCAAATCCTGTCAAGTTAAGTCTTTCTATTGCAGCTAATGAAACTATTGTTGATTTGTTTTGAATGACTTTGTCTTCAACGGTCAAGTTGTCAAAATTGTTCTAACAGCTTGCTTCTCCAGTATGAGAATTAAGTCTTTCAAATCAAACTTAAGTTTACCGATTTCAGTTCTCTAAATGTCACTACAATCAAATTGGGTTGTGTTCTGGTCGACCAGACCTCATCAAACGATCTGCTATCGCAATCTCCAAAACACAAAGTCCACAATTCGGTATTTACAAATAAAGACTAAAATATTATTTAAAAAAATTGTTAAATTATTGATAGATGTTTTAAGGAGCAATATTTTTGGGAACTCATTACTGAGAACTTTTGTGAAAGTCACTGTTTTAAGCTGTATTAAGCCAATCGACCCACTACCCTAGAGATTACTACCTCTATATATATTTTCCGGTAATGTCTTCTGGTTTGTTTAACTAAATCAGACGGCTCCACTTGTTGATGGAATTTTCTCTACTTTATAGTCGTTAGTTAGTCTGTAAGTAGCCAATTTTTCTTTTGTATACTGTGTGGTCTACCAACTGAACTAGCCGGCCGGAATCTTAAATTTCCTCCTTACGATTATAATGTACGTAATCGGCCCCTATGTTGGGCGCCATTTTCTTTTTCTTTATTATTTTATGTAGTGTGCACTTAGTAAGATACTTTCTACTTGCGGATGTTACACGGTACTAGAGACTTAGAGCGGGCGTGCACTTATGATCCGGCTCCTGAGGAGGATAGCTCGACGGATGAGGGTGGGGTTCTTGCCTAGTCTTCTAATATACATTTTAAAAGAAATCAAAAAGAAGTGCACTATCGGATATACTAATGGTGAATATGGTAACAAAAGGATTGAAGGTTTTAGCGCCAATTTTCTTTATATAATATATTAGGTATGTAGTCAGCCCCACTTTGGGCCACGATTTTCCCAACCTTAATATATATATATATTCTCTTGGACACCCTGTAAAAATAAAGACTTGACTCGGACCATTGATATTTGTGGGAGATGCTGAGATGTTATTCGCATTCCCTGTCTTTACCCTCCCTACCTTGGCAGTTTATATATAAAAATTTTGGACGACTGCCCCAAAACAAAGGTCTACGAGAAAACTAAAATAGATTCGGTATGGACATGATGTAGGTGACAATATTTCTAAATTTATTCACAATTCATTATTAATTTAATCATTTAAAATTTAAATTCCAAAATATTTCTTCAAAATAACCAACAATTTCAGAAATTAACTGTCTCATTTTTTTCAAGATTTCAACAAACCCGAAAATATAAATATATATTCCTCCATGAGGAATAATAATAATTCATAACAAAAAAAAATTGATTCAACAAGGCTACTTGTTAATATACTCTTACTCAGACAGATTCCTTGCGCTGGATCGATGGGCCCGCCGACTGCGTAGGTGCTGTGAAATTATCAGGTTAACATTAGCCTAGATAAAGAAAGAATGATTAGAAAATCGGCTTATAAAAAATCTTGCCTAAGTGAGCAAAAAAAAAAACTTGTACTTAAAATTAATTCAAATTCATGATCTTATGCTACATTTCTCTTTTTTTTTCTTCTCTTTTTTTTCACTTATTAACTACTTAAATAACTAAATACTATTCTGCTACATCTTCGTCTTGCGCCGAAAGGTGCTACAAACCGGATTGACCCACAATTAGGTTATGTCGAAAATTTCCAACGGAGATTAATATAATAATAGCTTCGCTATTATATGTGGAATCCAAAGGAAGACGACCATGTGATAGTATTTTCACATAGGTGGAAATCGTCGTATTTGTGCTCTTCAAAATGGAAATTCGGCCAGGATTACTTTAGCTTCATGTACTGCTAATAATATAATGTTCAGGTCCAGATCTTCTCCGATTAGTTTTAATTCACACTTCTGGAAACTTCACAAATTCATCCTTCTACAATTCTTGCACAGTTCGGTTATAGCTGATTTTTGCTGTCTTAATTATAATGCCATTTTTGGCATACCTCGGCCCACTGTACGACCTCTATATTTGCCAAGCTTCTGCGGCGCAGCCGCCAAGCTTGCAATAAAGTTTCTGTCGAAACAAAAAAAACTAATTAGATATAAAATACACTTGTATGTTCTAATAAAAAATCACCTGTTAATAATAATTCTCGCACTGAATAAGTTTCTTTCATAAATTCACTTTAATAAATTTCTAGTTGCTTTATAGCAACAAAATATTAATTTTATATGTTTAAGAGTTATTTAATATTTCACTTGCGACAATATGTAAATCAATGTCGACTTTACTTTTCAAAGTTCTGTGCACAACTAATTATGTCTTTCTAAGCTTTCCTCAACTCTCTTATTTATAGATGACTTTTGCAAGCTAAAGCTCCAAAACTAACGGTTAAATCGTATGATTTTGCGCACATGTGCTTTAATGCTGCTGTAGGTGTAAGCGAGACGCATGCGTCGAAAGCTATTATTAGCTGTTGCTAAGTGCAATAATCTTAAACTTTATTCGATGAATTAAGAGAGTTATTGAAATTAATGGAATTTGAAGAGAGTTATGAAATTAAAGCTTTTGCACTAATCTGTTCTTAAATATTTCCAAGTCGAGTTCAGAACCTTAATTCAGATCTGCTATAAATTCGAACTGCATCCTACAATGTGGATATCGATATGGATATCGATGTGGATATCGATATGGATCAAGACATGGATTCCGATATGGATAACGATATGGATTTCGATAAGGATAACGATATGGATATCGATATAGATATCGATATGGATTTCGATGTGGATTTTTATATGGATAGCGATATGTATATGTATATCAATATGGATATCGATATGGATATCGATATGGATGTCGATATGGATAACGATATGGATTTCGATGTGGATATCGATGTGGATATGGATATCGATATGCATATCTATGTGGATTTCGATCTGGATAGCGATATGGATTTCGATATGGATGTTGATGTGGATTTCGATATGGATATCGATGTGCACTTCGATATGGATAGCGATATATATATCGATATGGATAACGACATGGATTTCGATATGGATATCGATATGGATTTCGATGTGGATTTTGATATGGATAGCGATATACATATCTGATTTATGGATATCGATATGGATTTCGATATGGATAGCGATATGGATATCGATATGGATATCGATATGGATATCGATATGGATATCGATATGGATATCGATATGGATATCGATATGGTTATATCTTTATGGATATCGTATGGATATCGATTTATGGATATCGACATGGATTTCGATATGGATATCGATATGGATATCGATATGGATTTCTTTGATATGGATAGCGTATATGTATATCTATATGGATATCGATACGGATATCGATATGGATATCGATATGCATAACAATATAGATATCGATATGGATATCGATATTTATATCGATATGGATATCGATATTTATACCGATATTTATATCGATATGGATATTAATATGGATAACGATATAGATATCGATGAGGATATCGATGTGCATATGGATACCGATATGGATATCTATGTGGATTTCGATATGGATATCGATATGCATATCGATGTGGATATCGATATGGATATCGATATGGATAATTATATGGATATTGATGTGGATTTCGATATGGATATCGATGTGCACTTCGATATGGATAGCGATATACATATCTATATGTATATCTATATGGATATCGATACGGATATCGATATGGATATCGATATGGATATCGATATGGATTTCGATTTGGATTTTGATATGGATGGCGATATGCATATCTATATGTATATCTACATGGATATCGATACGGATGTCGATATGGATTTCGATATGGATAACGATGTGGATATCGATATAGATATCGATATCGACTTCGATGTGGATTTTTATATAGATGGCGATATGCATATCTATATGTGTATCTATATAGATATCGATACGATGATATCGATATGATACGGATATCGATATGGATATCGATATGGAATAATGGATATCGATATGGATATATGGATATCGATATGGATATCGATAACGATATGGATATCGATATGGATATCGATATGGATGTCGATATGGATATCGATATGGATATCGATATCGATATGGATATCGATATGGATATAGATATGAATATCGATATGGATATCGATGTGGATATCGATGTGCATATGGATATCGATATGGATATCTATGTGGATTTCCATATGGATTGCGATATGGATATCGATATAGATAGACATCGATATCGATATGGATATCAATGTGGATATCGACATGGATATCGATATGGATATCAATATGGATATCGATGTGGATATCGATATGGATATCGATATGGATATCGATATGGATATCGATATGGATATCGATATGGATATCGATATGGATATCGATATGGATATCGATATGGATATCGATATGGATAACGATATGGATATCGATATGGATATCTATATGGATATCGATATGGATGTTGATGTGGATTTCGATATGGATATCGATATGGATATCGAAATGGATATCGATATGGATATCTATATGGATATCGATATGGATATCGATGTGGATTTCGAAATTGATATCGATGTGGATTTCGATATGGATAGCGATATGTATATCTTTATGGATATCGATATGGATATCGATATGTATATCGATATGGATAGCGATGTGGATATCGATATGGATTTCGATGTGGATTTTGATATGGATAGCGATATGCATATCTATATGTATATCTATATGGATATCGATACGGATATCGATATGAATTTCGATATGGATAACGATATGGATATCGATATGGATATCGATATGGATAACGATATGGATATCGATATAGATATCGATATTTACATCGATACGGATGTTCATATCTATTTCGATATGGATATCGATATGGATATCGATATGGATAAAGATATGGATATCGATATAAATATCGATTTGGATGTCGATATGGATATCGATATGGATATCGATATGGATATCGATATGGATATCGATATGGATATCGATATGGATATCGATATGGATATCGATATGGATATCGATATGGATATCGATATGGATATCGATGTGGATTTTGATATGGATAGCGATATGCATATCTAGGGGTATATCTATATGGATATCGATACGGATGTCGATATGGATTTCAATATATATAACGATATGGATATCGAGATATAGATATCGATATTGATTTCGATGAGGATTTTTATATAGATAGGGATATGCATATCTATATGTGTATCTATATGGATATCGATACGGATATCGATATGGATATCGATATGGATATCGATATGGATATCGATATCAATATCTATATGGATATCGATATGGATACCGATATAGATATCGATATGGATATCGATATGGATATCGATATGGATATCGATATGGATATCGATATGGATATCGATATGGATATCGATATGGATATCGATATGGATATCGATATGGATATCGATATGGATATCGATATGGATAACGATATGGATATCGATATGGATATCGATATGGATCTCGATTTGGATTTTGATATGGATGGCGATATGCATATCTATATGTATATCTATATGGATATCGATACGGATGTCGATATGGATTTCGATATGGATAACGATATGGATATCGATGTAGATATCGATATCGATTTCGATGTGGATTTTTATATAGATAGCGATATGCATATCTATATGTGTATCTATATGGATATCGATACGGATATCGATATGGATATCGATATGGATATCAATATCGATATGGATATCGATATGGATATTGACATGGATAACTATATGGATATCGATATGGATATCAATATGGATTTCGATATGCATAACGATATGGATATCGATATGGATATCGATATTTATATCGATATGGATATCGATATTTATATCGATATGGATATCGATATTTATACCGATATTTATACCAATATGGATATCGATATGGATATCTGATATGGATAACGATATGGATATCTGATATGGATATCGATATGGATATCAATATGGATATCGATATGGATATCGATATGGATATCAATATGGATATCGATATGGATATCGATATGGATATCAATATGGATATCGATATGGGTTTCGATATGGATATCGATATGGATATCGATATGGATATCGGTGTGGATATCGATATGGATATCGATATGGATATCGATATGGATATCGATATGAATATCGATATGGATAATCGACATGGATATCGATTTGTATATCGAAATGGATATCGATAAAGGGATATCGATATGGATATCGATATGGATATCGATATGGATATCGATATGGATATCGATATGGATATCGATAAAGATATCGATATGGATATCGATATGGATATCGATATGGATATCGATATGGATATCGATATTTATATCGATATGGATATTGTTATGGATAACGATATGGATATCGATATGGATATCGATGTCGATATGGATATCGATATGGATATCGATATGGATATCGATATGGATATCGATATGGATATCGATATGGATATCGATATGGATATCGATATGGATATCGATATGGATATCGATATGGATATCGATATGGATATCGATATGGATATCGATATGGATATCGATATGGATATCGATATGGATATCGATATAGATATCGATATGGATATCGATATGGATATCGATATGGATATCGATATGGATATCGATATGGATATCGATATGGATTTCGATGTGGATATCGATATGGATATCGATATGGATATCGATATGGATATCGGTATTGATATTGATATGGATAACGATATGGATATCGATATGGATATCGATATGGATATCGATATGGATATCGATATGGATATCGATATGGATATCGATATGGATATCGATATGGATATCGATATGGATATCGATATGGATATCGATATGGATATCGATATGGATATCGATATGGATATCGATATGGATATCGATGTGGATATCGATATGGATATCGATATGGATATCGATATTGATATCGATATGGATATCGATATGGATATCAATATGGATATCGATATGGATATCGATATGGATATCGATATGGATATCGATATGGATATCGATATGGATATCGATATGGATATCGATATGGATATCGATATGGATATCGATATGAATATCGATATATGGATGTCGATATCGGATATCGATATCGATATTCGTATATAGATATCGACATAGATATCGATATGGATATCGATCATGGATATCGATATGGATATCGATATGGATATACATGTAGATATAGATATCGATATGATATCGATATGGATATCGATATGGATATCCATCGATATCGATATCGATATGGATATCGATATACATATAGATATAGATATCGATATGGATATCGATATGGATATCGATATGGATATCGATATGGATATCGATATGGATATCGATATGGATATCGATATGGATATCGATATGGATATCGATATAGATATCGATATAGATTAGATATACGATATCGATATACATATCGATATGGATATCGATATGGATATCAAAATGGATATCGATATAGATATCGATATCCATATCGATATGGATATCGATATGGATATCGATATCGATATGGATATCGATATACAGATATCGATATTGATATCGATATATGGATATCGATATGGATATCGATATCGATATATGGATATCGATATGGATATCGATATGGATATCGATATGGATATCGATATGGATATCGATATGGATATCGATATGGATATCGATATGATATCGATATGGATATCGATATGGATATCGATATTGATATCGTGCGATATGGATATCGATATGGATATCGATATGGATATCGATATGGATATCGATATGGATATCGATATGGATATCGATATGTATATCGATATCATATCGATATGGATATCGATATCCATAGCGATATCGATATCGATATTCATGTCGATATGGATATCGATATCGATATCGATATCGATATCGATATGGATATCGTATGCATATCGATATGCGATATCGATATGGATATCGATATGGATATCGATATGGATATCGATATCCATATCGATATCGCATCGATATGGATATCGATATGGATATCGATATGGATATCGATATGGATATAAATATCGATATCCATATCGATATCCATGCCGATATCCATATCGCATATCGATATCCCATATCGATATCCATATCGATATCCATATCGATATCCATATCGATATCCATATCGATATCCATATCGATATCGATACCGATATCTATATCGATATCTGATATGGATATCCCATATGGATATCGATATCCATATCAGATCATGGATATCCATATCGATATCCATATCGATATCCATATCGATATCGATATCCGTATCGATATTCATATATCGATATGCATATCGATATCCATATCGATATCCATATCAATATCCATATCGATATAAATATCGATATCCATATCGATATTTAGATATACATCGATATCCATATCGATATCCATATCGATATTCATATCTATATCCATATTATACAAATCGATATCCATATCGATATCGATATAGATATCCATATCGATATCCATATCGATAACGGATATCGATATTTTTATCGATATGGATATCGATATGGATATCGATATGGATATCGATATGGATATCGATATGGATATCGATATGGATATCGATATGGATATCGATATGGATATCGATATGAATATCGATATGGATAGATATCGATATGATATGGATATCGATATGGATATCGATATGGATATCGATATGGATATCGATATGGATATCGACATGGATATGGATATGGATATCGATATGGATATCGATATGGATATCGATATGGATATCGATATGGATAACGATATGGATATCGATATGGATATCGATATGGATATCGATATGGATATCGATATGGATATCGATATGGATATCGATATGGATATCGATATGGATATCGATATGGATATCGATATGGATATCGATATGGATATCGATATGGATATCGATATGGATGTCGATATGGATATCGATATGGATATCGATATGGATATCGATATCGATATCGATATCATATTGATATGAATATCGATATGGATATCGGATATCGATATGCATATGAATATCGAGACGGATATCATATGGATTTCGATATGGATATCGATATGGATATCGATATGGATATCGATATGGATATCGATATGGATATCGATATGGATATCGACATGGATATGGATATGGATATCGATATGGATATCGATATGGATATCGATATGGATATCGATATGGATATCGATATGGATATCGATATGGATATCGATATGGATGTCGATATGGATATCGATATGGATATCGATATGGATATCGATATGTATATCGATATACATATTGATATGAATAACGATATGGATATCGATGGATATCGATGCAATATCGGATATCCATGTGGATTTCGATATGGATAGCGATATGGATATCGATATGGATATCGATATGGATATCGATATCGATATCCATATCAATATGGATATCGATATGGATATCGATATGGATATCGAGCATATGGATATCGATATGGATATCGATATGGATATCGATATGGATATCGATATGGATATCGATATGGATATCGATATGGATATCGATATGGATATCGATATGGATTTCGATATGGATATCAATATATAATATCGATGTGGGTTTCGATATGGATAGCAATATGGATATCGATATGGATAGATATCGATATGGATATCGATATGGATATCGATATGGATATCGATATGAATATTACTATGGATATCGAAATAATTATCGGTATGTATATCGATATTTATTTCGAAATGGATATCGATAAAAATATCGATGTGGATATCGATATGGATATCGATATGGATATAGATATTTACATCGATATTTATTTCGAGATGGATATCGATAAAAATATCGATATGGATATTGATATTGATATCGATATGGATATCGATATGGATATCAATATTTATATCGATATGGATATTGATATGGATAACGATATGGATATCGATATGGATATCGATATGGATATCGATATGGATATCGATATGGATATCGATATGGATATCGATATGGATATCGATATGGATATCGATATCGATATGGATAGATATCGATATGGATATCGATATGAATATCGATATGGATATCGATATGGATATCGATATGGATAACGATATGGATATCGAAATGGATATCGATATGGATATCCATATGGATTGATATGGATATCGATATGGATATCGATATGGATATCGATATCGATATGGATATCGATATGGATATCTATGTGGATTTCGATATGGATATCTAAATGGATATCTATATGGATATCGATATTTATATCGGTATTGATATTGATATGGATAACGATATGGATATCGATATGGATATCGATATGAATATCGATATGGATATCGATATGGATATCGATATGGATATCGATATGGATAACGATATGGATATCGATATGGATATCGATATGGATATCGATTTGGATATCGATATGGATATCGATATGGATGTCGATACGGATATCGATGTGGATATCGATATGGATATCGATATGGATATCGATATTGATATCGATATGGATATTGATATGGATAACGATATGGATATCGATTTGGATATCGATATGGATATCGATATGGATGTCGATACGGATATCGATGTGGATATCGATATGGATATCGATATGGATATCGATATTGATATCGATATTTATATCGATTTGCATGTCGATATGGATATCGATATGAATACTATGGATATCGAAATAATTATCGGTATGTATATCGATATTTATTTCGAGATGGATATCGATATGAATATCGATATGGATATCGATATGGATATCGATATGGATATCGATATGGATGTCGATACGGATATCGATGTGGATATCGATATGGATATCGATATGGATATCGATATTGATATCGATATTTATATCGATATGGATATCGATATGGATATCGATATGGATATCGATATGGATATCGATATGGATATTGATATAGATATCGATATGGATATCGATATGGATATCGATATGGATATCGATATGGATATCGATTTGGATATCGATATGGATATCGATATGGATGTCGATACGGATGTCGATGTGGATATCGATATGGATATCGATATGGATATCGATATGGATATCGATGTGCATGTCGATATGGATATCGATATGGATAGATATCGATATGGATATCGATATGAATATTACTATGGATATCGAAATAAATATCGGTATGTATATCGATATTTATTTCGAGATGGATATCGATATGAATATCGATATGGATATCGATATGGATATCGATATGGATATCGATATGGATGTCGATACGGATATCGATGTGGATATCGATATGGATATCGATATGGATATCGATATTGATATCGATATTTATATCGATTTGGATGTCGATATGGATATCGATATGGATAGATATCGATATGGATATCGATATGAATATTACTATGGATATCGAAATAATTATCGGTATGTATATCGATATTTATTTCGAGATGGATATCGATATGAATATCGATATGGATATCGATATGGATATCGATATGGATATCGATATGGATATCGATATGGATATCGATATGGATATGGGATATCGATATGGATATCGATATCGATATGGATATCGATATGGATATCGATATGGATATCGATATGGATATAGATATCGATATCCATATCGATATTCATATCGATATCCATATAGATATGCATATCGCTATCCATATCAAAATCCACATCGAAATGAATATCGATATCCATATCGATATCCACATCGTTATCCAAATCGAAATCCATATCGACATCCGTACCGATATCCATATAGATATACCTATAGATATGCATATCGATATGCATATCGCTATCCATATCAAAATCCATATCGAAATCCATATCGATATCCATATCGATATCCATATCAAAATCCATATCGAAATCCATATCGATATCCATATCGATATCCATATCGATATCCATATCGATATCCATATCGATATCCATATCGTTATCCATATCGATATCCATGTCGATATCTATATCGATATCCATATCGATATCCATATCGATATCCATACCGATATCCATATCGATATCCATATCGATATTCATATCGATATCCATACCGATATCCATATCGATATGGATATCCATATCGATATCCATTTCGATATCCATATCGATATCCATATCGATATCCATATCGATATCCATATCGATATCCATATCGATATCCAAATCGATATTCATATCGATATCCAAATCGATATTCATATCGATATCCATAACGATATCTATCCATATCGATATCTATCCATATCGATATACATATCGATATCCATATCGATATCCATATCGATATTCATATCGATACCCATATCGATATCCATATCGATATCCATATCGATATCCATATCGATATCCATATCGATATCCATATCGTTATCCATATCAATATCAATATCGGTATAAATATCGATATCCATATCGAAATCCACATAGATATCCATATCGATATCCATATCGATATCCATATCGATATCCATATCGATATCCATATCGATATCCATATCGATATCCATATCGATATCCATATCGATATCCATATCGATATCCATATCGATATCCATATCAATATCCATATCGATATCCATATCGATATCCATATCGATATACATATCGAATACCATATCGATATCCGTATCGATATCCATATAGATATGCATATCGCTATCCATATCAAAATCCACATCGAAATGAATATCGATATCCATATCGATATCCACATCGTTATCCAAATCGAAATCCATATCGACATCCGTACCGATATCCATATAGATATACCTATAGATATGCATATCGCCATCCATATGCATATCGCTATCCATATCAAAATCCACATCGAAATCCATATCGATATCCATATCGATATCCATATCAAAATCCATCGATATCCATATCGATATCCATATCGATATCCATATCGATATCCATATCGATATCCATATCGATATCCATATCGATATCCATATCGATATCCATATCGATATCCATATCGATATCCATATCGTTATCCATATCGATATCCATATCGATATCCATATCGATATCCATGTCGATATCTATATCGATATCCATATCGATATCCATATCGATATCCATACCGATATCCATATCGATATCCATATCGATATTCATATCGATATCCATACCGATATCCATATCGATATCCATATCGATATCCATATCGGTATCCATTTCGATATCCATATCGATATCCATTTCGATATCCATATCGATATCCATATCGATATCCATATCGATATCCATATTTATATCCATATCGATGTCCATATCGATATCTATATCGATATCCATATCGATATCCATATCAAAATCCATATCGACATCCATATCGATATCCATATCGATATCCATATCGATAACTATATAGATATCCATATCGATATCCATATCAAACTCCATATCGATATCCATATCGATATCCATAATGATATCCATATCGTTATCCATATTGAAATTCATATCGACATCCGTATCGATATACATATAGATATAGATATGCATATCGCTATCCATATCAATAACGATATGGATAGCGATATGGATTTTGATGTGGATTTTTATATGGATAGCGAGATGCATATCTATATGTATGTCAATATGGATATCGATATGCTTATCGATATGGATATCGAAATGGATGTCGATATGGATATCAATATGGATTTCGATTTGGATAACGATGTGGATATCGATATGGATATCGATATGGTATTCGATATGTATATCGATATTGATATCGATATGGATATCGATATGGATATGGATATCGATACGGATATCGATATGGTATTCGATATGTATATCGATATTGATATCGATATGGATATCGATATGGATAACGATATGGATATCGATAAGGATATAGATATGTATATCCATATGGATTGATATGGATATCGATATGGATATCGGTATGGATATCTATGTGGATTTCGATATGGATATCTAAATGGATATCTATTTGGATATCGATATTTATATCGATATTGTTATTGATATGGATAACGATACGGATATCGATATGGATATCGATATGGATATCGATATGGATATCGATATGGATATCGATATGGATATCGATATGGATATCGATATGAATATCGATATGGATAGCGATATGGATATCGATATGGATATCGATATGGATAGATATCGATATGGATATCGATATGAAGATCGATATGGATATCGATATGGATATCGATATGGATATCGATACGGATATCGAAATGGATATCGATATGGATATCCATATGGATTGATATGGATA
The DNA here is from genome assembly GCA_018903615.1 of Drosophila neocordata. Classification (NCBI taxonomy): domain Eukaryota; kingdom Metazoa; phylum Arthropoda; class Insecta; order Diptera; family Drosophilidae; genus Drosophila; species Drosophila neocordata. The sequence continues at coordinate 27,945 of JAEIGI010000234.1, forward strand.
TCGATATGGATATCGATATAGGTATCGATATCGATATGGATATCGATATCGATATGGATATCGATATGGCCATCTATGTGGATTTCGATATGGATATCTAAAAGGATATCTATATGGATATCGATATTTATATCGATATTGATATTAATATGGATAACGATATGGATATCGATATGGATATCGATATGGATATCGATATGGATATCGATATGGATATCGATATGGATATCGATATGAATATCGATATGGATATCGATATGGATATCGATATGGATATCGATATGGATAACGATATGGATATCGATATGGATATCGGTATGGATATCGATATGAATATCGATATGGATATCGATATGGATATAGATATGGATATCGATATGGATATCGATATGGATAACGATATGGATATCGATATGGATATCAATATGGATTTCGATGTGGATTTTGATATGCATAGCGATATGCATATCTAAATGTATATCTATATGGATATCGATACGGATATCGATATGGATATCGATATGGATATCGATATGGATATCGATATGGATAACGATATGGATATCGATATGGATATCGGTATGGATATCGATATGAATATCGATATGTATATCGATATGGATAACGATATGGATATCGATATGAATATCGATGTTTATATCGATATTGATATTAATATGGATAACGATATGGATATCGATATGGATATCGATATGGATATCGATATGGATATCGATATGAATATCGATATGGATAACGACATGGATATCGATATGGATATCGGTATGGATATCGATATGAATATCGATATGGATATTGATATGGATAACGATATGGATGTCGATGTGGATATCGATGTGGATATGGATATCGATATGGATATCTATGTGGATATCTATGTGGATTTCGATATGGATAGCGATATGGATCGAAATGGATATCGATATGGATATCGATATACATTTCTATGTGGATTTTGATATGGTTAGCGATATGCATATCTATATGGATATCGATACGGATATCGATACGGATATCGATATGGATAGATATCGATATGGATAGCGATATGGATCGATATGGATATCGATATCCATTTCGATCCATATCGCTATCCATATCGAAATCCACATAGATATCCACATAGATATCCATATCGATATCCATATCCACATCGATATCCACATCGACATCCATATCGTATCGATATGGATATCGATATGGATATCGATATGGATATCGATATGGATATCGATATGGATATCGATATGAATATCGATATGGATATCGATATGGATATCGATATGGATATCGATATGGATAACGATATGGATATCGGTATGGATATCGATATGAATATCGATATGGATATCGATATGGATATAGATATGGATATCGATATGGATATCGATATGGATAACGATATGGATATCGATATGGATATCAATGGATATGGATATCGATATGGATAACGATATGGATATCGATATGGATATCGGTATGGATATCGATATGAATATCGATATGGATATCGATATGGATATAGATATGGATATCGATATGGATATCGATATGGATAACGATATGGATATCGATATGGATATCAATATGGATTTCGATGTGGATTTTGATATGCATAGCGATATGCATATCTAAATGTATATCTATATGGATATCGATACGGATATCGATATGGATAACGATATGGATATCGATATGTATATCGGTATGGATATCGATATGAATATCGATATGGATATCGATATGGATAACGATATGGATATCGATATGAATATCGATATTTATATCGATATTGATATTAATATGGATAACGATATGGATATCGATATGGATATCGATATGGATATCGATATGGATATCGATATGAATATCGATATGGATAACGACATGGATATCGATATGGATATCGGTATGGATATCGATATGAATATCGATATGGATATCGATATGGATATCGATATGGATATCGATACGGATGTCGATATGGATTTCGATATAGATAACGATATGGATATCGATTTGGCTATCGATATGGATATCGATATGGATATCGATATGGATATCGATATGGATATTGATATGGATAACGATATGGATGTCGATGTGGATATCGATGTGGATATGGATATCGATATGGATATCTATGTGGATATCTATGTGGATTTCGATATGGATAGCGATATGGATCGAAATGGATATCGATATGGATATCGATATACATTTCTATGTGGATTTTGATATGGTTAGCGATATGCATATCTATATGGATATCGATACGGATATCGATACGGATATCGATATGGATAGATATCGATATGGATAGCGATATGGATCGATATGGATATCGATATGGATATCGATATAGATATCGATATGGATATCGATATGGATATCGATATGGATATTGATATGGATATCGATATGGATATCGATATGGATAACGATATGGATATCGCTATGGATTAGATAGCGATATGCATATCAATATATATATCTATATGGATATCGATACGGATGTCGATATGGATTTCGATAGGGATAACGATATTTTTATCGATATGGATATTGATATGGATAACGATATGGATATCGATGTGGATATCGACACGGATGTATGATATCGATGTGGATATCGATATGGATATCGATATGGATAACGATATGGATTTCGATATAAATATCGATATGGATATCGATATGGATATCGATGTGGATATCGATATGGATATCGATATGGATAAAGATATGGATATCAATATCGATATGGATATCGATATCAATATCTATATGGATATCGATATGGATACCGATCTGGATATCTATATGGATATTGATATGGATATCGATATGGATATCGATATGGATATCGATATGGATTTCGCTTTGGATTTTGATATGGATAGCGATATGCATATCTATATGTATATCTATATGGATATCGATACGGATGTCGATATGGATTTCGATATGGATAACGATATGGATATCGATATAGATATCGATTTGGATTTCGATGTGGATTTTTATAAAGTTAGCGATATGCATATCTATATGTGTATCTATATGGATATCGATACGGATATCGATATGGATATCGATATGGATGTCTATGTGGCTATCGATGTGGATATCGATATGGATAACGCTATGGATATCGATATGGATATTAATATGGATATCGATATGGATATTAATATGGAAAACGATAGGGATATCGATATGGATATCGATATGGATATCGATATGGATTTCGATTTGGATTTTGATATGGATAGCGATATGCATATCTATGTGTATCTATATGGATATCGATACGGATGTTGATATGTATTTCGATATGGATATCGATATGGATATCTATATTTATATCGATATTTATATCGATATTTATATCGATATTTATATCGATATGGATTTTGATATGGAATACGATATGGATATCGATATGGATATCTATGTGGATTTCGATATGGATAGCGATATGGATATCGATATAGATAGACATCGATATGGATATCGATATCGATATGGATATCAATGTGGATATCGGCATGGATATCGATATGAATATCAATATGGATATCGATGTCCATATCGATGTCTATCTATATCGATATCCATATCGCTATCCCTATCGAAATCCACATAGATATCCATATCGATATCCATATCGTAATCCATATCAAAATCCATATCGATATAAATATCGATATAAATATCGATATAAATATCGATATAAATATAGATATCCATATCGATATCCATATCGAAATACATATCAACATCCGTATCGATATCCATATAGATACATATAGATATGCATATCGCTATCCATATCAAAATCCAAATCGAAATCCATATCGATATCCATATCGATATCCATATCGATATCCCTATCGTTTTCCATATTAATATCCATATCGATATCCATATTAATATCCATATCGATATCCATAGCGTTATCCATATCGATATCCATATCGATAGCCACATAGACATCCATATCGATATCCATATCGATATCCGTATCGATATCCATATAGATACACATATAGATATGCATATCGCTAACTTTATAAAAATCCACATCGAAATCCAAATCGATATCTATATCGATATCCATATCGTTATCCATATCGAAATTCATATCGACATCCGTATCGATATCCATATAGATATACATATAGATATGCATATCGCTATCCATATCAAAATCCAAAGCGAAATCCATATCGATATCCATATCGATATCCATATCGATATCCATATCAATATCCATATAGATATAGATATCCAGATCGGTATCCATATCGATATCCATATAGATATTGATATCGATATCCATATCGATATTGATATCCATATCTTTATCCATATCGATATCCATATCGATATCCACATCGATATCCATATCGATATCCATATCGATATTCATATCGATCTCCATATCGATATCCATATCGATATCCATATCGCTATCCATATCGAAATCCATATCGTTATCCATATCGATATCCATATCGATATCCACATCGATATCATACATCCGTGTCGATATCCACATCGATATCCATATCGTTATCCATATCAATATCCATATCGATAAAAATATTGTTATCCCTATCGAAATCCATATCGACATCCGTATCGATATCCATATAGATATATATATTGATATGCATATCGCTATCTAATCCATAGCGATATCCATATCGTTATCCATATCGATATCCATATCGATATCCATATCAATATCCATATCGATATCCATATCGATATCCATATCGATATCTATATCGATATCCATATCGATATCCATATCGATATCCATATCGATATCCATATCGATCCATATCGCTATCCATATCGATATCTATCCATATCGATATCCATATCGATATCCATATCAATATCCACATCGATATCCATATCGTTATCCATATGAATATCCATATCGATAAAAATATCGTTATCCCTATCGAAATCCATATCGACATCCGTATCGATATCCATATAGATATATATATTGATATGCATATCGCTATCTAATCCATAGCGATATCCATATCGTTATCCATATCGATATCCATATCGATATCCATATCAATATCCATATCGATATCCATATCGATATCCATATCGATATCCATATCGATATCCGTATCGATATCCATATAGATATGCATATCGCTAACCATATCAAAATCCACATAGAAATGTATATCGATATCCATATCGATATCCATTTCGATCCATATCGCTATCCATATCGAAATCCACATAGATATCCACATAGATATCCATATCGATATCCATATCCACATCGATATCCACATCGACATCCATATCGTTATCCATATCAATATCCATATCGATATCCATATCGTTATCCATATCGATATCCATATCGATATCCATATCAATATCCATATCGATATCCATATCGATATCCATATCGATATCCGTATCGATATCCATATAGATATGCATATCGCTAACCATATCAAAATCCACATAGAAATGTATATCGATATCCATATCGATATCCATTTCGATCCATATCGCTATCCATATCGAAATCCACATAGATATCCACATAGATATCCATATCCACATCGATATCCACATCGACATCCATATCGTTATCCATATCAATATCCATATCAATATCCATATCGATAAAAATATCGTTATCCCTATCGAAATCCATATCGACATCCGTATCGATATCCATATAGATATATATATTGATATGCATATCGCTATCTAATCCATAGCGATATCCATATAGTTATCCATATCGATATCCATATCGATATCCATATCGATATTCATATCGATATCCATATCGATATCCATATCGATATCCATATCGATATCCATATCGATATCCATATCGTTATCCATATTAATATCAATATCGATATAAATATCGATATTCATATCGATATCCATATCGTTATCCATATCGATATCCATATCGATATTCATATCGATATCCATACCGATATCCATATCGATATCCATATCGTTATCCATATCGATATCCGTATCGATATCCATATAGATATACATTTAGATATGCATATCGCTATGCATATCAAAATCCACATCGAAATCCATATTGATATCCATATCGATATCCATATCGTTATCCATATCGATATCCATATCGATATCCATATCGATATCCATATCTATATCCATATCGATATCCATATCGATATTCATATCGATATCCATACCGATATCCATATCGATATCCATATCGTTATCCATATCGATATCCATATCGATATCCATATCGATATCCATATCGATATTCATATCGCATATCGATATCCATATCGATATCCATATCGATATCCATATCGATATCCATATCGATATCCATATCGATACGATATGGATATCGATGTGGATATCGATGTGGATATCTATTGATATGGATAGCGATATCCATATCGATATCGAAATGGATATCGATCTCCATATC
>JAEIGI010000278.1:0-25002 GCA_018903615.1 Drosophila neocordata
CATTTATTTATTATTTTAGGGACAGTAGAAATATGAGGAATCAGTTCTTTTGCGTTACTATTAAAAAGACGACTTCTTAAGCAATCGTTAAAGTGTCTTAGTAACAACCGCCATTTTAGTTTCATTTTTATATATTTTTTGTTTTGCTGACTTGGTAGAAAATCCAAATAATAAATTATTTGGCGTCACCAAACAAATGACGAGTCAATTGGCTACCTTTAGAGAGTCAAACTCTCTTAAGCATAGTAAATTTTAATTTTCATATATTGTATATGGTGAAAAATTTGTCTATATTTTTCATCATTTAGGTCAGTAGGAATATGAGGAATCAGTTCTTTTGCGTTACTATTAAAAAGACGACTTCTTAAGCAATCGTTAAAGTGTCTTAGTAACAACCGCCATTTTAGTTTCATTTTTATATATTTTTTGTTTTGCTGACTTGGTAGAAAATCCAAATAATAAATTATTTGGCGTCACCAAACAAATGACGAGTCAATTGGCTACCTTTAGAGAGTCAAACTCTCTTAAGCATAGTAAATTTTAATTTTCATATATTGTATATGGTGAAAAATTTGTTTATATTTTTCATCATTTATTTATTATTTTAGGGACAGTAGGAATTTGAGGAATCAGTTCTTTTGCGTTACTATTAAAAAGACGACTTCTTAAGCAATCGTTGAAGTGTCTTAGTAACTACCGCCTTAAGAGAGTTAAACTCACTTAACCATATATTGCATATAACATGTCATCTCCACAATGACACGTTTCTGTTTATTTTCATATATTTATTATCTTTTGGTATAGTGTTAGTTTTTTGCGTAACTAAACAAATATTGAGAATTCGTTTGGCTACTTGGTTAGTAAGGGCTCTACATAGCACATTAAAAATGTGCTAAAATCGAATCATCAAGCAAAGGATAAGCTTCAGTGGATCGCAGTATGGCAGCTGCTCAACCACTTACAACACCTTGCCTGTTACAAAAGTCGTTTACAATTGATTCTAGGCTTTGTCATTGTATTAAATAATGTTTTAATAAGTAACTAGCGCGGCATCAGGTGATCGGAGATCCTCCCAATTTACTATGTTACAAATAACATTGGCATCACATCCATTGTCGTTTATTAAATAAACTTTTAATGGTTTAAAAGCCATACAATGCAAATTGCCCTTTATTTATCATTGCAGTCCAGCACGGATACGACCTTAGAGGCGTTCAGGCATAATCCAACGGACGTAGCATCATACCACTGTTCGCTCGAACAAGTATTGTGCCATTGGTCCGTACCTGCGGTTCCTGTCGTACTACGCAGGAATGCTGTCGCAACAACGTTTTGTCATTAGTAGGGTAAAACTAACCTGTCTCACGACGGTCTAAACCCAGCTCACGTTCCCTTGCATGGGTGAACAATCCAACGCTTGGTGAATTTTGCTTCACAATGATAGGAAGAGCCGACATCGAAGGATCAAAAAGCGCCGTCGCTATGAACGCTTGGCCGCCACAAGCCAGTTATCCCTATGGTAACTTTTCTGACACCTCTTGTTAAAAGCTCTTTAAACCAAAAGGATCGATAGGCCGAGCTTTTGCTGTCCCTGAGTGTACTGAACACTGAGATCAAGTCAGCATTTGCCCTTTTGCTCTATGTGTGGTTTCTGTCCGCACTGAGCTGGCCTTGGGACACCTCCGTTATTATTTGAGAGATGTACCGCCCCAGTCAAACTCCCTACCTGGCAATGTCCTTGAATTGGATCATACCTGAGTAATTGGAGTTATACCAAAATTTTTAAATTGAAAATACATAAATGCATTCTCTCATTAAAGAATTTGTTTGCAATTATATAACAAACTCGTGATACTTTGATCAAGAAGCTTGCATCAAAACCCAATACCATAAGATATAGTAAATATATCCATATAATGGATAGGAAATGATACACGTTCCATTTAATCAAGTAAGTAAGGAAACAATAAGAGTAGTGGTATTTCATTGACGATATTAAACACAAGGAAAAATATCTCCCACTTATTCTACACCTCTTATGTCTCCTTACACTGCCAGATTAGAGTCAAGCTCAAAAGGGTCTTCTTTCCCCGCTAATTATTCCAAGCCCGTTCCCTTGGCTGTGGTTTCGCTAGATAGTAGATAGGGACATTAAGTCGAATTTGTTTTACGTGGCGTGTACCCCTTGGGGGTTTACAACCACGGTACTCTAATATGTCACAAATGTGACATATAGTACAGTGGGCCGAAACAAAGCGACGGCCAGCGCCCCTCAAAAATGTTGCAACATCTTATCGGTGCCGAATAAAATACATGTTGTCGGACATGATATTTTCCCTTGGCGAAGGGCGAGGCCTATCTAAAACCTCTGCTGATCTATGGGTACAGCACCCGGTTGATAACGCAACTCCACGCCGAGCCAAAGGCTCTCCCCGCATTCGGGTGTCAAACCACAGCCACTACGATCTCCCACAAGGGGGCCAACCTCATTGGGCTAGCATAGGGCCACTAGCCCACCCGTAGTACCAAATTAACAGCTTTGGTCGGCTGTTCGCAGCTAAAGCTACTCACCATTTTTGCTCACGACACGCATTATTGCCGACTTGCTGGTCGAGATCGAAACTCCGACCTCTGCTGCCCAAGCTCCCACGACGGACATCAGCTCCTCGCCTCGACGCTCCAGTTCGACTCTCGACCTTCCCTCGACGAGAACCAGCAGATCGTCCGCGTACGCACTGAATGTACACAGGGGCTCCAGACGATGGAGCAGCACATCCATCATGGTGTTCCAAATGAACGGCCCACTGATGGATCCCTGCGGACATCCTCGAGTTACCTCCACGTCGACTTCTCCGAATCTGCTGGTCATCCTGGCTCTCCTACCACAGAAGAAGCTTCTCCACAAGCTGGCTTCCTGGCATCCCACGTCGATTAAGCGGCGCATTACAGCACTCCACTCAATGTTGTCGAAGGCGCCTTTGAAGTCGATGAAAAGTCCCAACACATATACCGCCTGGCTGGCGGCAACGGTGGTCTTAACATGATTCCAAGCATCCTCCACACAACGTCCAGGTCGAAAGCCGAATTGCCATCTATTTCCATCCGGAAGCACCTCCTTCATCCGATTCACCATGATTCCCTCCAGCACTTTTGCCAAATACTGGCAGCAAGCAGATACCCCGATAGGAAGCTGGGTCACTCCCATCCTTGTCGGGGCCCTTGAGTAGCGCCACTACACGAGGGCACTTCCACTCAAGGGGAAAATATCCCTCTGCAACACAGCGGGAAAGCAACGCCATGATGTGCTCGGGAATAGCACGCCACACTGCCTTGCAGATACCACCTGTAATGCCATCCAATCCGGGAGAGCGCCTGCTCTTCAACCGGGCGACACATGCTCCGACCTCGAAGGCTTCGAGAGACGGTGCAGTTTCGGCCGAAATGACAATGTCATCACTCGCTTCCGCAACTGGAAAGAAGTTACGGAGGAGGAGACTCGCGCAGTCGTGCCATGTTACGACCAGCCTGCCATCCGACCGAAGGCATTTCAGATCTGTGGATCGCTTTCGTCCCCGGCATATTTTGTAGACATGCTCCCATGGGTCATCCCTGTGGTTTCCAACGAAGTTTCGCCAGTGTTCCTCTTTCGTCTTCAGGATGAGCTTCTTAAACTCGCGGACGGCTGTCCGCAGATGAGTTGCCAGAAGCTGCGCAGAGTCATGGCCTCTACGCCGAGCATCCTGGAGCTTTCGCCTCAGTCTCCTGACCTCCCGGCGTTTGGTACTTAGTTCCGTGCTCCACCACTTTACCTTTCCCACAGCTCTCGACGGCCTGCAGCCCAATACCCTATTGCACACGGACTGTACAATAAGACGGAGCGCAGACACTGAGGAGTCCAACGGCGAATTCCTGATGTGCTCCAAGGGAAGGTGCTCCAAAACTTCCTCTACCAGTTCAGAGTCAAACATTCGCCAGTTTGCATTGGTGAGTTTCCAGGACGGCACAGGAGCATATGTGCTCTCAACTGCGTCTGGGGAAGGCGATACAGCAACGGTAATGATGTTGTGATCGCTCATCTCCCACTCGTCCACACTCCAGTCGTACGTGGCCCACGTAGACGCTGCTTCACTGACTAATGTTACGTCAATATCGCTCCGTCCGCAGCGATTGTCGAACGTGTACACCTCGCTGAATTGATTAAGAACTCCGGCTCGGCTTCCGAGAATCCAATCCTCCAGCTGCTCACCCCGTCCGTAGTTCGGCTGGCCACGAAAACTATCGTGACGTTTACTGAACCACATAGGGGATACAGCATTCGCATCTAGGCAGAGGATGACCGGAGTACTGCTCGCCAGTAGCAGTACGGCATCCATATACGGAAAGTACGTCGTTGTCAATTCAACATTTGCATGGCAGTACAGCGAGGTCAGGTAAAATGAGCCAAATTCACCTGTGACCCTCACGCATACTCCATACTCGGTGATTAGCGACTCAACTGGTAGGCAGATGGCATCTGGGTCGTCGACGATGACGGCAGCGTTTCTCCTGCGTCCCTCGAAGATCCGGCTACCATAAACTCTCATCCCAGCTGGGAATCCAGTAATACGGCCTTCCTCGTCTGTGTAGGGCTCCTGCAGCAGCGCAAAGGGGTGGCCGGAATCACGCATACGTACACCAATATCGATGCACGCAACGCGGCCCCGTCCACAGTTGCCTTGGATGAGACCAAACATCTTAATGTCTGGCCTGCACCCTCGCCAACACCGCACCATATATCGGGCACGATCCCGAGAGCATCAGATGCCCTGAGGGTAGCCCCTTGAAGCGGCAATTCCGGCAGTCCACCGGATTACCGCATTTCGCTGCAACGTGGCCAGTTTGTCCACACTGGCGACACACGTCCTGCTTGAGGCGACACTGGGACACCTTGTGGTCAAATCCGACGCACCTATGACAAGCATAGGTACGGACGAGCGATCGGCAGCGGTATGAAAACCACTTGATGTAGACCCTCCCGGTTTGCTCAAGTATGGCCAACGCTTTTTCGTCCACTTCCAGCGTCAGGTTAACGCTGGTGCCGTCAGTGACGGACCAAGGCTTCGTCTCCAGGTGCACCGCTTTCTTGAACATAGCTTCCGTCATCTGTTCTTGAAAATTGTTGCTAAACAGCTCCTCCATGAACGTCTCCGGGACGATGCTCGTGTCCACGTCAAACACTGTGATCTTTGGTCTAAATCCCTTACTCTGTTGGACCTTTAATCCAACCTCTGCGAACTTCTTGTTCGCCACCACGCGCTTCATCTCGTTCACCGACGGTGTACGAATTACAGCTCCGCCACGCTTCAGCTCACGTACCTCGTGAACACGCACTCCCAGCGTTGGTGCGACTTCCTTCATCACCCGCTCAGCCACTTGCTTACTGGACACGTTCGGGTCCTGACTCGTTACCACCGCGGACCACGTCTCAACTGGCTTGTTGAACCGTGGGGCGGGGATCGGCACTCCGAGAACGGGGACAGCGGCAGCAGCATTGGTGGTGGCAGTGGGGTATGCAGCATGATTAGTTCCAGCAGGCGGCGTGGGTGCGGGTGTTCCGCCTGAGTAGCTTTCTAGAAGCGCGTTTCTTATGGCCAAGGCCATGGCCAGTTCCTCCAGACGCTTAATGGCCAACGAAATCTCCCTTGCAGCCCTTGGACCAACGCCCACAATGGCATTGCGGGTGCCTTCTCCAGCCGCAGAAATTTCTGCCAAAATTGCCGACGTTCCTCCGGCCACAATGCGCCACGCTGGGCAATGTGGAATACCAGCAGCATCATCATCAACCGCACTGTCATCAGCAACCACAGAGGCGACAGCAGCGGCAACGGAAGCCTTTCGCTTAACCGGCTTGGCGGGCTTCAGGAACTTGGGATCCAACGCTGCCCTCTTGGCGTCCGTTGGCTCACCAAGCAATGGATCCGGCATCGATACTATTCGATCCCTAATTTTCCGCCCCTTTTTGCGGCTCCCGGCGGCGTCGACTGAAGCAACCGATGATTCCGCACCTGATTCAAAAATTGAATCGTCGCCAGATTCAAATACTGTCATCATGCTGGCTGCACTTCCACAGCGGGTTTCCATCCCGTCAATTTAATAAATTTCCCAATTTATAGTTGTCAACAATTTTGAATCAACTTAAATCGATATTTTATATCAATAAATTGTCACTTACAATCGATATTTTCTCGTCACTTGAAATCGATACTTTTAAGTAATCGATACAAGATTTTATTTTTCGTCTCAGCAACCTTTGCCACTTCACTTTTATTTTCTCGTTTAAATTTTTATCTCAGCAACCTTTGCAATTTCAGTTTTTATTTTCTCTTTTTATTTAATAATTTTACTTCGCACACAATTTGCTGCTTTACCACTGGATTTTTCGTCCCTTGGTCTGTGGTTAAATCACTGATTCACTATTTTATTTTCTGCAATAATTGTTTAATTATTAATTTCCAAATATTTTTAGTCTGATTCTAAATTTTCACTTCAGAAACACGTCCGTTCAGCTCGGCTGTCAAACTCAGACTGAGTAGATAGGGACATTAAGTCGAATTTGTTTTACGTGGCGTGTACCCCTTGGGGGTTTACAACCACGGTACTCTAATATGTCACAAATGTGACATATAGTACAGTGGGCCGAAACAAAGCGACGGCCAGCGCCCCTCAAAGATGTTGCAATTGCAACATCTTATCGGTGCCGAATAAAATACATGTTGTCGGACATGATATTTTCCCTTGGCGAAGGGCGAGGCCTATCTAAAACCTCTGCTGATCTATGGGTACAGCACCCGGTTGATAACGCAACTCCACGCCGAGCCAAAGGCTCTCCCCGCATTCGGGTGTCAAACCACAGCCACTACGATCTCCCACAAGGGGGCCAACCTCATTGGGCTAGCATAGGGCCACTAGCCCACCCGTAGTACCAAATTAACAGCTTTGGTCGGCTGTTCGCAGCTAAAGCTACTCACCATTTTTGCTCACGACACGCATTATTGCCGACTTGCTGGTCGAGATCGAAACTCCGACCTCTGCTGCCCAAGCTCCCACGACGGACATCAGCTCCTCGCCTCGACGCTCCAGTTCGACTCTCGACCTTCCCTCGACGAGAACCAGCAGATCGTCCGCGTACGCACTGAATGTACACAGGGGCTCCAGACGATGGAGCAGCACATCCATCATGGTGTTCCAAATGAACGGCCCACTGATGGATCCCTGCGGACATCCTCGAGTTACCTCCACGTCGACTTCTCCGAATCTGCTGGCCATCCTGGCTCTCCTACCACAGAAGAAGCTTCTCCACAAGCTGGCTTCCTGGCATCCCACGTCGATTAAGCGGCGCATTACAGTACTCCACTCAATGTTGTCGAAGGCGCCTTTGAAGTCGATGAAAAGTCCCAACACATATACCGCCTGGCTGGCGGCAACGGTGGTCTTAACATGATTCCAAGCATCCTCCACACAACGTCCAGGTCGAAAGCCGAATTGCCATCTATTTCCATCCGGAAGCACCTCCTTCATCCGATTCACCATGATTCCCTCCAGCACTTTTCCAAATACTGGCAGCAAGCAGATTCCCCGATAGGAAGCTGGGTCACTCCCATCCTTGTCGGGGCCCTTGAGTAGCGCCACTACACGAAGCCACTTTCACTCAAGGGGAAAATATCCCTCTGCAACACAGCGGGAAAGCAACGCCATGATGTGCTCGGGAATAGCACGCCACACTGCCTTGCAGATACCACCTTTAATGCCATCCAATCCGGGAGAGCGCCTGCTCTTCAACCGGGCGACACATGCTCCGATCTCGAAGGCTTCGAGAGACGGTGTAGTTTCCGAAATCACAATGTCATCACTCGCTTCCGCAACTGGAAAGAAGTTACGGAGGAGGAGACTCGCGCAGTCGTGCCATGTTACGACCAGCCTGCCATCCGACCGAAGGCAGTTCAGATCTGTGGATCGCTTTCGTCCCCGGCATATTTTGTAGACATGCTCCCATGGGTCATCCCTGTGGTTTCCAACGAAGTTTCGCCAGTGTTCCTCTTTCGTCTTCAGGATGAGCTTCTTAAACTCACGGACGGCTGTCCGCAGATGAGTTGCCAGAAGCTGCGCAGAGTCATGGCCTCTACGCCGAGCATCCTGGAGCTTTCGCCTCAGTCTCCTGACCTCCCGGCGTTTGGTACTTAGTTCCGTGCTCCACCACTTTACCTTTCCCACAGCTCTCGACGGCCTGCAGCCCAATACCCTATTGCACACGGACTGTACAATAAGACGGAGCGCAGATACTGAGGAGTCCAACGGCGAATTCCTGATGTGCTCCAAGGGAAGGTGCTCCAAAACTTCCTCTACCAGTTCAGAGTCAAACATTTGCCAGTTTGCATTGTTGAGTTTCCAGGACGGCACAGGAGCATATGTGCTCTCAACTGCGTCTGGGGAAGGCGATACAGCAACGGTAATGATGTTGTGATCGCTCATCTCCCACTCGTCCACACTCCAGTCGTACGTAGTTCGGCTGGCCACGAAAACTATCGTGACGTTTACTGAACCACATAGGGGATACAGCATTCGCATCTAGGCAGAGGATGACCGGAGTACTGCTCGCCAGTAGCAGTACGGCATCCATATACGGAACGTACGTCGTTGTCAATTCAACATTTGCATGACAGTACAGCGAGGTCAGGTAAAATGAGCCAAAATCACCTGTGACCCTCACGCATACTCCATACTCGGTGATTAGCGACTCAACTGGTAGGCAGATGGCATCTGGGTCGTCGACGATGACGGCAGCGTTTCTCCTGCGTCCCTCGAAGATCCGACTACCATAAACTCTCATCCCAGCTGGGAATCCAGTAATACGGCCTTCCTCGTCTGTGTAGGGCTCCTGTAGCAGCGCAAAGGGGTGGCCGGAATCACGCATACGTACACCAATATCGATGCACGCAATTCGGCCCCGTCCACAGTTGCCTTGGATGAGACCAAACATCTTAATGTCTGGCCTGCACCCTCGCCAACACCGCACCATATATCGGGCACGATCCCGAGAGCATCAGATGCCCTGAGGGTAGCCCCTTAAAGCGGCAATTCCGGCAGTCCACCGGATTACCGCATTTCGCTGCAACGTGGCCAGTTTGTCCACACTGGCGACACACGTCCTGCTTGAGGCGAAACTGGGACACCTTGTGGTCAAATCCGACGCACCTATGACAAGCATAGGTACGGACGAGCGATCGGCAGCGGTATAAAAACCACTTGATGTAGACCCTCCCGGTTTGCTCAAGTATGGCCAACGCTTTTTCGTCCACTTCCAGCGTCAGGTTAACGCTGGTGCCGTCAGTGACGGACCAAGGCTTCGTCTCTAGGTGCACCGCTTTCTTGAACATAGCTTCCGTCATCTGTCCTTGAAAATTGTTGCTAAACAGCTCCTCCATGAACGTCTCCGGGACGATGCTCGTGTCCACGTCAAACACTGTGATCTTTGGTCTAAATCCCTTACTCTGTTGGACCTTAAATCCAACCTCTGCGAACTTCTTGTTCGCCACGACGCGCTTCATCTCGTTCACCGACGGTGTACGGATTACAGCTCCGCCACGCTTCAGCTCACGTACCTCGTGAACACGCACTCCCAGCGTTGGTGCGACTTCCTTCATCACCCGCTCAGCCACTTGCTTACTGGACACGCTCGGGTCCTGACTCGTTACCACCGCGGACCACGTCTCAACTGGCTTGTTGAACCGTGGGGCGGGGATCGGCACTCCGAGAACGGGGACAGCGGCAGCAGCATTGGTGGTGGCAGTGGGGTATGCAGCATGATTAGTTCCAGCAGGCGGCGTGGGTGCGGGTGTTCCGCCTGAGTAGCTTTCTAGAAGCGCGTTTCTTATGGCCAAGGCCATGGCCAGTTCCTCCAGACGCTTAATGGCCAACGAAATCTCCCTTGCAGCCCTTGGACCAACGCCCACAATGGCATTGCGGGTGCCTTCTCCAGCCGCAGAAATTTCTGCCAAAATTGCCGACGTTCCTCCGGTCACAATGCGCCACGCTGGGCAATGTGGAATACCAGGAGCATCATCATCAACCGCACTGTCATCAGCAACCACAGAGGCGACAGCAGCGGCAACGGAAGCCTTTTGCTTAACCGGCTTGGCGGGCTTCAGGAACTTGGGATCCAACGCTGCCCTCTTGGCGTCCGTTGGCTCACCAAGCAATGGATCCGGCATCGATACTATTCGATCCCTAATTTTCCGCCCCTTTTTGCGGCTCCCGGCGGCGTCGACTGAAGCAACCGATGATTCCGCACCTGATTCAAAAATTGAATCGTCGCCAGATTCAAATACTGTCATCATGCTGGCTGCACTTCCACAGCGGGTTTCCATCCCGTCAATTTAATAAATTTCCCAATTTATAGTTGTCAACAATTTTGAATCAACTTAAATCGATATTTTATATCAATAAATTGTCACTTACAATCGATATTTTCTCGTCACTTGAAATCGATACTATAAAGTAATCGATACAAGCCCTTTTTTTTTCGTCTCAGCAACCTTTGCCACTTCACTTTTATTTTCTCGTTTAAATTTTTATCTCAGCAACCTTTGCAATTTCAGTTTTTATTTTCTTTTTTTATTTAATAATTTTCTCTTCGCACACAATTTGCTGCTTTACCACTGGATTTTTCGTCCCTTGGTCTGTGGTTAATTCACTGATTCACTATTTTATTTTTCGCAATAATTGTTTAATTATTAATTTCCAAAGATTTTTAGTCTGATTCTAAATTTTCAGCTCGGCTGTCAAACTCAGACTGAGTAGATAGGGACAGTAGGAATCTCGTTAATCCATTCATGCGCGTCACTAATTAGATGACGAGGCATTTGGCTACCTTAAGAGAGTCATAGTTACTCCCGCTGTTGACCCGCGCTTACTTGAATTTCTTCACTTTGACATTCAGAGCACTGGGCAGAAATCACATTGTGTCAACACCCGCTAGGGCCATCACAATGCTTTGTTTTAATTAGACAGTCGGATTCCCCAAGTCCATGCCAGTTCTGAATTGATTATTAATTGATAATCGTTCTAATTTAAAAGAACTAAATAAAATTAATTAGTATTCTTAGAAATTTTAGCAAGAAAGTTCCACAATTGGCTACGTAACTAAACTATCCGGGGAACAAATAACTATCATAAATGATAGAAACTCTATTTACCCAGAACGAGCACATAAACCATGTTATTGTTTCCCAATCAAGCCCGACTATCTCAATCTTCAGAGCCAATCCTTATCCCGAAGTTACGGATCTAATTTGCCGACTTCCCTTACCTACATTATTCTATCGAGTAGACACTCTTCACCTTGGAGACCAGCTGCGGATATTGGTACGGCCTGTTGAGAAGTTTGCGTATCCCCACCATAAATTTTCAAGGTCCGAGGAGAAAATATCGACACAATATTATATGTCATGCTCTTCTAGCCCATCTACCATATCTCTCTGCGAAAGACTTCCATGGTAGTACGGCTATAAAACAGAAAAGAAAACTCTTCCGATACCTCTCGACGGCTTCTTTATGGTCGTTCCTGTTGCCAGGATGAGCACGACGCCCACATTTAATAACAAACGGATACTCAACAGGTTACGGAATTGGAACCGTATTCAAAATTATTGAAGTGTTTTAATTTCCATTATTTATATTAATATGACTTTATTAACTTGAAAATTTTCGGCTTTCGCCTTGAACTTAGGACCGACTAACTCGTGATCAACCACTGTTCACACGAAACCCTTCTCCACTTCAGTCCTCCAAGGTCTCATTCGATTATTTGCTACTACCACCAAGATCTATACCAATGACGGCTCCATGCAGGCTTACGCCAAACACTTCTAAGCACACCATTGTACCTTCCTACTCACTAAAGTTTCAAAATTTACATTATTAAATAATATAAATCATCTACTTTAGCGGTAATGTATAGGTATACAACTTAAGCGCCATCCATTTTAAGGGCTAGTTGCTTCGGCAGGTGAGTTGTTACACACTCCTTAGCGGATTTCGACTTCCATGATCACCGTCCTGCTGTTTTAAGCAACCAACGCCTTTCATGGTTTCTGTATAAGTTGTTAATTTGGGCACCGTAACATTACGTTTGGTTCATCCCACAGCGCCAGTTCTGCTTACCAAAAGTGGCCCACTGGGCACATTATATCATAACCTTAAACTTCATATCAAGAAAGTTAAGCTTCTTCTTTAAAGCTTGAGAATAGGTTAAGATCGTTTCGACCCTAAGACCTCTAATCATTCGCTTTACCAGATAAGATTATTTTATATAATATTTAAATGCACCAGCTTCAGGGTTTCCCCTCACTTCAACCTGATCAAGTATAGTTCACCATCTTTCGGGTCACAGCATATATGCTCAAGGTACGTTCTAGTTGGAGGTATAAATAATATAAATATCATTACACATAACTTTTTAGAACGCCCCGGGATTGTGGTAATTAACTACAAATAGCTAAAAAACTAATCCCATTATTAGTCAAGTTAATTACGCTATTAGGTTTATATCCCAATAACTTGCACATATGTTAGACTCCTTGGTCCGTGTTTCAAGACGGGTCCCGAAGGTATCCTGAATCTTTCGCATTGTTAATCATACAAGTGCATATAATAAACATAGAAAATCAATGATCATCATGCTATTATATAATTTTAAAAAAATTAACGCACTGTATTCATATAAATCTATCAACACTTTATCAAATTAATGACATTTATTTTATGTTAAATTGCAAGCAAAATAATTTAAATAAACTATAATTCATATTTTATGATAAATTTGGTTTATGTTAATAGATTACAATGTCCTTATATGGAAAAAATGCACACTATTATTATAATATTATTTAAATATTACAATTATAATGATGAATTTTCCATAACGGATATTCAGGTTCATCGGGCTTAACCTCTAAGCAGTTTCACGTACTATTTAACTCTCTATTCAGAGTTCTTTTCAACTTTCCGTCATGGTACTTGTTTACTATCGGTCTCATGGTTATATTTAGTTTTAGATGGAGTTTACCACCCACTCAGTGCTGCACTATCAAGCAACACGACTCTTTGGAAACACCATCTAGTAATCATTAACGTTATACGGGCCTGGCACCCTCTATGGGTAAATGGCCTCATTTAAGAAGGACTTAAATCATTAATTTCTCATACTAGAATATTGTTGTTCCATACACTGCATCTCACATTTGCCATAAAGACAAAGTGACTTAGTGCTGAACTATTTTCTTTTCGCTCGCCGCTACTAAGAAAATCCTTGTTAGTTTCTTTTCTTCCCCTAATTAATAGGGGGTAGTCCCATATGAGTTGAGGTTGTATATCACACAAAAAAATATATTTTTTTTTAATATATTGAAACCATTTAGTTATCTTTAATATGTGAAGAATAATAATAATGACTTTTTATTTATTCATTACAAACCATTAATAAGAGGCAATTCTAGATGAAAAAAAATTAAATTCTTTTTATGCTAGACATTCCTCAGTATTATTATATTTGAAAATGAATTTAATATACATCTTCTTTTTTCTCATACTTGAGAGGCAATGTGTTTCATTCATTATTAATATTATGATAAGTTAATGTCTAAATCACCAATAATATAACATATGTTTTAACATTTCATTAAATATTAAAACAACTTATTGAGCATAGTCTTACAACCCTCAACCATATGTAGTCCAAAAGCAGCACTCTAAAATAAATTAAAGTACTATAACAGCATGGACTGCGATATGCGTTCAAAATGTCGATGTTCATGTGCCCGGCAGTTCACACGATGACGCACAGTTTGCTGCGTTCTTCGTCGACCCATGAGCCGAGTGATCCACCGCTTAGAGTTAATTAATGTTTTTATTTCATTACGTCAATAAAATATTTATTGAAAGAAATAAAAAATACACCATTTTTCTGGCATATATCAATTCCTTCAATAAAAATTTAACCCAATATAATGCTGCGAAATGTCTTAGTTTTACATAATTGATTGAATACAAATTATTAAAAATAGATTGAGATTTTACCAATATCGTAGTAGACGATCGACATATGTAAAACGTTAACCTTAATAACAGGTACAACATTGTATTTTTGGGGTGTTGCTTTAACCAATGTATGCATATAACTAGGATAACCGATACATTACGCAACGCGTGTACATTGTGGTACATATACACGCTGAAAAATAAAAACTTCAATTTCCGATGGTAAATTAAGGTATTTTCATTTCATATATATATGTATAGGAAGTACATATATATCTGTATTTCTAATATTAAATAATCGCCACAATATTTAACTATTTATATTTTGTTATGTTGTATTTACTCATCGTCAATTTAATTTTTATTTTACATCGTATTTTTGGGTTGTTGCTTTAACCAATGTATGCATATAACTAGGATAAGTAATACATTACGCAACGCATGTACATTGTGGTAAATATACACGCTGAAAAATAAAAACTTCAATTTCCGATGGTAAATTAAGGTATATATAATAATCGCCACAATATTTAACTATTTATATTTTGTTATGTTGTATTTACTCATCGTTAATTTAATTTTTATTTTTCATATTAAAATTTGGTATATATATTGTTTAATAACGGTTGGAACGTACAATAATGATCCTTCTCTCAGTATCGCGAATTACCGACAAAGTGTATGAAGTTCATTTTCGGAAAAATGAAGCAGTCGTTATGAAAAATAACAATAAAGTGTGGCTACGCGCGAAAAGATACGGAAATTTGTACTATTTAAATACCGAAAAACAGCAAGCAAACAGTGTAAACGATAAAGAAAGTGACATAGACATGTGGCATTTCCGTATGGGCCATTTAAACGAGTATGACTTAAAAAGTTTAGCAAAATCGGGAAAAGTTCACGGAATGAACATAAAAGATAACGCAAAGTTATCGCAGTGTGAGATTTGCATAAGTGAAAAACAGTCGGCAAATCAGTATAAAAGCAACCGGTAAAAGGTCAAGACAGACATTAGAAATCATACATAGTGATGTATGTGGACCTATGCGTACTCAATCAATGAGTGGTTACAAGTATTTCGTCACGTTTATTGACGATTTTTCCCGTTACAGTTCAGTATACTTTGTTAAAAATAAGTCTGAAGTATTTGAAACTTTTAAAAGATATAAGTCTTTTGTTGAGAACATTACAGGTCACAAAATCAAGGCATTGCAAAGCGATAACGGAACGGAATTTCGAAATAAAGAGTTTGATGCATTCTTGATGAGCAATGGTATTGGCCGACGTTTAACCGTGCCACACACGCCGCAGCAGAATGGCGTAGCTGAAAGATACAACCGTACACTGGTAGAGATGGCCAGGTGTATGATGAAACAAGCTGGTGCTTCACCTTCGTTTTGGGCAGAAGCAATCAACACGGCATGCTATATTCGTAATAGATGTCCAACAAAGGCATTATCTGGTGACCTGCCGTACCTACACGTACTGGACAAGAAAGGTGCCAACGGTCAGATACATGCGTACATTTGGTACAAAGGCGTTTGCTCTTATAAAGGATAAGAAGAAGGGAAAGTTTTACTCAAGATCGGAAGAGTGCATACTACTGGGATATGCAGCAGAGTCTAAAGCTTATAGACTGTATCAACCAAAACGACTAACTGTATTCATTAGTAATGATGTCAAATTTATGAATGTTTCAGGGTTCAAAAGTAAATTTGAAGAGTTCTATGACGAAATGGTAGATGGCATCGATATCCAGGTAAAAAGCAACGCAGATGAACCTCCAAGCAGTACATCAGCAGATGATGAGATAGAAGAGGCACATCAAGAAGCAAAACGTGGAAGAGGTCGTCCGAAGCTGTTAAGGACGGGCCAGCGTGGTAGACCACGGAAAGTCTATCAACGAGAAACAGAAAGGGAAAACCTAACTGATGAAGAAGACAGTGAATCTTCACACGAGGATGAATTCCAGGAGTGCGAGTATGCGTTCAGTGTATCGGCAAACGACCCATTGACCATGAAGGAAGCACAAAGTAGCGAAGAAGCTGAAAACTGGATGAGAGCTGTAGAAGATGAGTTTATGGCACAGATCCTCAATAAGACTTGGGAAATGGTAGAGCGGCCTAAGGATCGTAAAGTGATTGGAAACAAGATGGTGTTCCAAACAAAAGATGACGGTAGTCAAAACGGCAGAAAGAAGGCCCGATTGGTTGCAAAAGGCTATGCACAGAGACCGGGAGAGGACTTTCAGGAAACATATTCGCCAGTGGCACGATTTACTTCAGTCAGACTGCTAGCAGCCCTATCAGCAGAATTTGATATGGAGATTCATCAAATGGACGTGGTCACTGCATACCTCAACGGTGAATTAGAAGAAAAAGTATACATGGATATTCCGGAAAGGTTCAACGAATTCATGGAAAAGCTGAAGTCTGGAGTTGCTATCGGATCGAAGCAACAACGCCCGAATGCCGAGTTTATAAAGACGGCTAATCAATGGAGAAAATCCTTGAAGGGGATCAGGGATCCCGTTTGTCTAGTAAAGAGAGCGTTATATGGACTTCGTCAATCTGGACTGCGATGGTACTGGAAGCTGTCAACAAAGCTGCAAGAAATAGGACTGGAAGCTACGGAACAGGACCCATGTCTGTTCATAAAAAGGGAAAAAGGCAAACTTTTGATAGTCACTATTTACGTCGATGATTTGTTATTGGCATCAAATCATCCAGAATGGTTGCAGAAAACAAAGTGGGATCTCAGCAAGATATTCAAGATGAAGGACTTTGGCCCAGCGAAAACATGCTTGGGCATCAATTTAATCAGGACAAGTCGCAGAGCAATGTATTTATGTCTCAAGAAAAATACATTGATGCCATTTTGCAAAGATTTGGCATGACTGACTGCAAGCCGGCGGTTACACCTATGGAGTCGAAATTAGTACTGCGGCGCCCGTCTGAGTCAACGGATAAGGAAATGGGAAAGTATCCTTATCAAAGCTTAATAGGTTCTTTAATGTTTCTTTCAGTAACAACGCGACCAGACATTGCATACGCCGTAAATTTCATGAGTCAGTTCAACTCAAACTACACAGTCGATCACTGGAGGGCAGCAAAACGAATCCTGAGATACCTGAACGGAACTAAAAAGAGAGGACTTCTTTTTAAGAAAACAGGTTGTGATCTCTATGGTGTAGTCGATGCAGATTGGGGAGGAAATCTATGCGATAGACGTTCCTACTCCGGCCAAGCGTTTATATTGGCTGGTGCCGCCATAAGCTGGGAGGCACGCAAGCAACGAACAGTTGCATTATCAAGTACAGAGTCAGAATACTTGGCTATGTCTGAAGCAGTAAAGGAGGCTCTATACTTGAAGGCGTTATTAATCAGGATTGGTCTGAAATGTGAATCTGTGTGCATATTCAACGACAATCAAGAGCGCACAACATTTGGTCAAAGGATTTGGTTTTCATCCGAGAACTAAACATATTGATGTGCGTCACCACTTTATCCAGGAGAAGCATAGAAGTGGCGACATTTCCGTGGAGTATATGCACACAGAGCGAACGCCAGCGGATGTTCTAACAAAGGGGCTCAACGCCAAGAAACATGATGATTGCAGTTAATCATTGGGAGTAACGTATATCTAAGATTTAGGTTCGTTACTTTGAGGGGGTGTGTTTGAAATTAACGATGTATTTCAGTATTGAGCAAAGTAACTATCTGGCATCCATATGTTTATTCGCCTTGTCTTACAACACTGTCTGTATCAACATAGCTTTAAGTTCAGTTCGCTGTGTAATGTCGCAAAGACAAGATCGTCCGCCTAACAATAGAATAAAGAACTCCATATGTACAACTCTTACACCTAAAGTCTATTAATTGCCTAGCACAACTTCTTCTGGTTTGTTGGCCAAATCCCAACAATATTTAACTATTTATATTTTGTTATGTTGTATTTACTCATCATCAATTTAATTTTTATTTTACATCGTATTTTTGAGTTGTTGCTTTAACCAATGTATGCATATAACTAGGATAAGCAATACATTACGCAACGCGTGTACATTGTGGTACATATACACGCTGAAAAATAAAAACTTCAATTTCCGATGGTAAATTAAGGTATTTTCATTTCATATATATATGTATAGGAAGTACATATATATCTGTATATATAATATTAAATAATCGCCACAATATTTAACTATTTATATTTTGTTATGTTGTATTTACTCATCGTTAATTTAATTTTTATTTTTCATATTAAAATTTGGTATATATTATTTAATAACGGTTGGAACGTACAATAATGATCCTTCCGCAGGTTTACCTACGGAAACCTTGTTACGACTTTTACTTCCTCTAAATAATCAAGTTCGGTCAACTTTTGCGAAACAACCGTAACACGCAAGCCGTCACAGTGATCACGTCCGGAGACCTCACTAAATAATTCAATCGGTAGTAGCGGCGGGCGGTGTGTACAAAGGGCAGGGACGTAATCAATGCGAGTTAATGACTCACACTTACTGGGAATTCCAAGTTCATGTGAACAGTTTCAGTTCACAATCCCAAGCATGAAAGTGATACTTTCATTGTAGCGCGCGTGCAGCCCAGGACATCAAGGGCAACACAGACCTGTTATTGCTCAATCTCATTATTGCTAGACGCAATTTGTCCATTTAAGAAGCTAGTGTCCTTATAATGGGACAAACCAACAGGTACGGCTCCACTTATATAAACACATTCAAACACAATTAACATTTTACTGCCACCATGAATGAAGGCAATATAAGCTTCAACACCATAATCCTGAAGATATCTATTTAATATATTTGAGTCTCGTTCGTTATCGGAATTAACCAGACAAATCACTCCACGAACTAAGAACGGCCATGCACCACCACCCATAGATTCGAGAAAGAGCTATCAATCTGTCTTACACACTTATGTTCGGACCTGGTAAGTTTTCCCGTGTTGAGTCAAATTAAGCCGCAGGCTCCACTCCTGGTGGTGCCCTTCCGTCAATTCCTTTAAGTTTCAGCTTTGCAACCATACTTCCCCCGGAGTCCAAAAGCTTTGGTTTCCCGGGAAGCGACTGAGAGAGCCATAAAAGTAGCTACACCCAATTGCTAGCTGGCATCGTTTATGGTTAGAACTAGGGCGGTGTCTGATCGCCTTCGAACCTCTAACTTTCGTTCTTGATTAATGAAAACATCTTTGGCAAATGCTTTCGCTTAAGTTAGTCTTACGACGGTCCAAGAATTTCACCTCTCGCGTCGTAATACTAATGCCCCCAAACTGCTTCTATTAATCATTACCTCTTGATCTGAAAACCAATGAAAGCAGAACAGAGGTCTTATTTCATTATCCCATGCACAGAATATTCAGGCATTTGAAGCCTGCTTTAAGCACTCTAATTTGTTCAAAGTAATTGTACCGGCCCACAATAACACTCGATGAAGAGCACTAATGCAGGTTTTTAAATAGGATGAATATATAAAAAAATACAAGTACTTAATTATATATAAGAACTCCACCGGTAATACGCTTACATACATAAAGGTATAGTACTAACTACAATTGTAAGTTGTACTACCCGTATGAAGCACAAGTTCAACTACGAACGTTTTCTCTCTATTGGAGCTGGAATTACCTCCAATTGGTCTTTGTTAAAGGATTTAAAGTGTACTCATTCCAATTACAGGGCCTCGGATATGAGTCCTGTATTGTTATTTTTCGTCACTACCTCCCCGAGCTGGGAGTGGGTAATTTACGCGCCTGCTGCCTTCCTTAGATGTAGTAGCCGTTTCTCAGGCTCCCTCTCCGGAATCGAACCCTGATTCCCCGTTACCCGTTGCAACCATGGTAGTCCTAGATACTACCATCAAAAGTTGATAGGGCAGACATTTGAAAGATCTGTCGTCGGTACAAGACCATACGATCTGCATGTTATCTAGAGTTCAACCAATATAACGATTAAATGATCGCTTGGTCTTAGCCTAATAAAAGCACACGTCCCAAAAGGTCCGTGTTTTAATTGCATGTATTAGCTCTAGAATTACCACAGTTATCCAAGTAACTGTTAACGATCTAAGGAATCATAACTGATATAATGAGCCTTTTGCGGTTTCACTTTTAATTTGTGTGTACTTAGACATGCATGGCTTAATCTTTGAGACAAGCATATAACTACTGGCAGGATCAACCAGAATAATGTTATTGTTTAATATACTGGTTGCTATATATATATATTGTAACGATCCTTTTTGGTCCTTACTTGCGGCAGAGCCGGATTTCAGGTGTAGGGGTACGACACAACAAATTTATTTTGTGCGCTGGTGAAATGAGAAGATGCAGTTTGTTTTCTTTTAATACAACGTTATAATTTTATTGTCGATTTGATTGGTGGATGTTAGTATGGCCAGAGAGCTTCTGCACGGGCTGTTAGCTTTGTGTTTGTGGCAATTGTGAATTCCACTCTGCACCGCTGGTACGCATGAAAACTTATTGACAGATTGTGTTTGGCTGTGGCAAGTGTTCCTAATGCCAGGATGACTCCTGGTCTTGCCTATCTACACTGTCGTCTGCTATGCTCCTATTATTCTGCTAGGAATACTCCTAGTCTTTTCCCACTATGCCAGGAATACTCCTGGTCTTCCTCAACTGTGCTAGGAATACTCCTAGTCTTCACCTGCCTGTGCCAGGAATACTCCTGGTCTTCCTTAACTGTGCTAGGAATACTCCTAGTCTTCACAAAACTGCTAGGAATAGCTCCTAGTCTTCAATGCTTTGCTAGGAATAGCTCCTAGTCCTTTATTTGATGCTAGGAATAGCTCCTAGTCTTTTATATCTTGCTAGGAATAGCTCCTAGTCTTTTAATCTTGCTAGGAATAACTCCTAGTCCTTTTATGATCCGCTAGGAATAGCTCCTAGTCTTGTGATCTGATAGGATTTGCTCCTAGTTTTTAATACTCTGCTAGGAATAACTCCTAGTTTTCCTACTTGCCACCAAAAACGATTCTGACTTTAAATCTTCACTTGTAGCCAGGATACAGATGGATATCCTTCTATCGATCTGACTTGGCACGCCTTCGCTTTAGTTTCTTTACTTGTGTTTCACTTCGCTGTCCTCACTTATGTACTTCACTTATTCAACCTTCACTTGTTGATCCTTCACTTGCACCTTGCTGGTCCAAGTGACACTTCGCCTGTCTCCTTCGCTTTCCAACTGATGATCCCTGTGTCTCAGCCCTGTCTATTTATAGGCATCTTGACCCAGGGATGACGCGTGATGGGATTACGTACCGTTGCCAGTACTTTTCCGCGCGCCAACTTTTGCCGCCCAAAACTTTCCATTGCTTTCTTTTGCTTTCGGCCTTCTCGGCCGATCCCGCAACGCAACTCTCCTGTTGCTATGCATGGTGAAATCACGCATACGCCTCTCAGCTACAATCTTTGCTCTCTAACTTTACCAACATCCACCCTTATATACTACTTAACAATGTTTGACTTATTACTAGTTTCCCGCCCTTTTGATATATGCTTAAATATACTGAATTTATCATTAAATCAACTTAATAACTATATGACTATATCCCCCCTTTATCTTTTGTATCTATATATACATAATTAATGCTCTGCATTAATGTATTGCCTTAACTTTTCCACATAACAAATATTAATGTTATGTTCATGAATTATACGACGTTATATATCTTTACATAGCATATTCTGCCTATCTATTTTATATATATATTTACATATATATAAATATATATAAATATATATACTATCATTATATATATTTAAATTTAGCGCCAATACCTCCAGCGCCTTTCAAACCTTTGCTTTGGACATGTTACATACCGCCTCTCCCGTTCTCCGTTACATGCCAACATTCCCGCTCCTAATCCACCCACACATGCGTAAGCCCGCTCACTTTGATGTTGCCGACAACGGAAAAGCAACCCCTCGCCTCCCCCGCTAGTCTATACGCATGAGCCGACTCTCTAAGTCTCGTGCGTCGGTGGCTTACGCACGTGTGCGTGTGTGTGTTCGCTGTTGCGGTTCTATG
The DNA here is from genome assembly GCA_018903615.1 of Drosophila neocordata. NCBI lineage: Eukaryota > Metazoa > Arthropoda > Insecta > Diptera > Drosophilidae > Drosophila > Drosophila neocordata. Next base: position 22,147 of record JAEIGI010000278.1, read on the forward strand.
CACTCCCAATGTAATGCACTCTCAGTGACGTCACACGAGCCTACATGCACTTGTCCTTATCTTTTTCTCATTGCATGTTACATATATTCGGCCTTTGCTCTGCCCATTTCTCATATGTAATTATGTTTGTGTGAATGTTTGCCAATTTTAAATCACGCGATTTACATGTTTGCATTTTACTTTGGGTTCGATCGCGCATTTCTTTCGTTTGCTTGTGTTCGATCGAACCTCCAGGTTCGTTTATATGTTTGAGTCAAACATATAAACGCGCGCATAGATGAATTTGAATTTACTTTTTGGGCCAACGCTTATTTTAATTATTAGCCGCTTTTACGACTTATATTTATTTATTCTGTATCTGGCTTAATGCTTTGGCGCATTTGTGAAGTATATATGTATATATATATATATATATATTGTATTTGTGAGGTATATATATATATTATATATTATATATTATATATTCCTCACAATATTTATATATATATGTAACAATCAGACATTTATTTTTTAAGATACTTGACAATTTAATATATTTTTGAATAAAATAATAAATATATATAAAAAGAGATTGTACTATTATTTTACGAATATGGCTATTATTTAATAGCATTCATTTTCGTTTTTTTGTTTATTGAATTTTATATAAATTTAAAAATTTCGTTCAAGAATATTTTTATTTTTTCACTTACATAATATATAATCACATTTTAATTAATTTTATTTATTCAAAATAAATTGAAATAAATATTTATATTTTGATAAAAAATTTATAATTTTTTCAGTTTTTCATTTATGTGATAATGTTTCTTATATATTAAGTAAAAGTCAAAAAAAAATTTTTTTTTTTTTTCATTTCTTGTTTATTGAAACTCTTTTCACAGAATTAAATATTGCTTGTATAATTTACTTGACTTTATTTTATAAACATAGTTAGTTAGTTAATATTGTATATTAAATAAATCTTTATGTTCATATTAAAAAAATTTGGCTACTTTAAATAAATAACAGTTTTAAGAAAAACACAATTTATTTTAAGTATCCTAGGAAAATATTAACGATAAATCCAAAACCAATTTAATTTATATATTAATTCAATACACAACTTGGCAAGTCTTTTCATTATCTTAAATGTGTAATGTCGCCGCCAAGACTTAACAGTATAAATACGACACTCTACATAAAGTACATAGATATATAATAGTTTATTGTCTTATTGCTAAAACAATTAATGAACATCAACTGTTCACTATAAATAGGTTTTGTGCCACGTTTTCTCAAAATAGACATTGCTGATATATAATGCATAAAATTATATGACTTTGAGATGTGTACTTGATTGTCATATAATATACCATGCTCGACATCACACCACCTATATAGGTTTTGTGCCACGCTTTTTCGAAATCGCCCAAATATGTTCCAAGGTACCACTCAACGAACAATTTTCATATGTATTTTTAAAAATACCTTAAGACTTCATAATAATATATAATAAAATAGACATTGCCGATATATAATGCATAAAATTATATGACTTTGAGATGTGTACTTGATTGTCATATAATATACCATGCTCGACATCACACCACCTATATAGGTTTTGTGCCACGCTTTCTCGATATCGCCCAAATATGTTCGGAAGTAGAGGTGGGCATGGGCCGAAATTTTCAACCCAACCCGACCCAGCCCATGGGCCAAAGAGGAAAATTTTACCCGTACCCGAAAGCTAAACAAATTTTGTAACCCGAACCCAACCCGCCCGCCCGAAAAAAAAATTACATTTTTTTTAAAGGATTAATAGGTATGAAAAAATCCAAATTTAAATTACATATTTTTGTAAAGAAAAAGTAACATATCGAGATTTGCGCTTGACAATCTTGTGCGCCGTTCATTTAATATTTTCCCCGACGATGAAAAAACTCTCTCGCTTGTGGCAGAGCTTACAGGTATGCATAATATTTGTTTGGCCACCACTTGCAATAATTTCAGGTCAGTTGCCTGTTTCCAAAAATCTAAAATTGGCATGTTTGAACGAGTAGTTGTTGTAAAATATTTATCAATTTCTAAATCTATAGGATTTTTGTCAAGTTTCTTTTTTTGGTTGATTTTTGTCGAAATACTCTTGAAATTCATTATTGCTATTTGGCGAAGTGTTTTCAATTTTTGAGTCATCATCTGTGTCGCTTGTGATTTCATAAATTTCATTCATCATGTTTTTGACGGTCTCCAAAACATGATTTTTTTTTTCTTCACGTAAAAAACTCAATTCTTTGAATGGAGGGTTTGAAAATAATCCAACTAAATGTACTGTAGTTGCTTGAAAACGCAATTCCAAAGAATTTAAAGTTTTTTTTTTTTAATTGTTCTATAACATTTGAATCGAATATTTCAATTTTACATTGTTTTTTTAGTTTTTCATACCATAAAGCATATATACATATGTATTGTTGGCTCTTTTTCAGATGATTTTCAATTAAAGCGAAGTCAATATTAGCTATACGTTTTACTTCATTTTTTGATAAAAGTAAAACTTTAATTTCTTCCTGAACATGACAAATGCTTTCAAGCATAATAAAGATAGAATTCCAACGCGTTTTTATTTCTTGTTTTAGAGATTTGCTTAATTTGTGATTCATCAAAAAAAATATTTAAATATCTAACAATTCCGTTTTTATGTATCCAAATTTATTTTCGGGTGTTTCGGGTTGAGCGTCCTAACCCATACCCGCCCGCACCCAACCCGAAATTAGATTTTCCAGCCCATACCCACGGGTACTCGCGGGTACCCACGGGTACCCGACAAAAGCCCAGCCCATGCCCACCTCTAGTTCGAAGGTACCACCCAACGAACAA
>JAEIGI010000223.1:0-40026 GCA_018903615.1 Drosophila neocordata
AAAAAAATGGCCTATGGACTTAATAACCATAAAGGGGAGGCGGGGAGAAATAAGGCATTCTTTTAAAGAGGTTAAATCCCTAAGACAGTCTGGCAGAATTGGAAAATCTAAACCATTTTGTATCCTCGAAATATGTGTAAAACAGGTCGAGCAAAAATTAAGATTGCCATTTGTGAGAGGGAACTGCGTGGCAGTATCCAAAATCGGACGACTAAACTGATATGTGTTGGTTTCTTCCTGCCTGTTACGAGATGCATTTCTTCTATTCTCTGCTGCTCTATTTTCATTTACTCTCCTACACTGACTTACTCGCTGACTAAGGTTTCTCAAAGCGTCGCGGTTCGCTTGTTGGACTGCGATCCGAGCACTTCGGCGTGCCAATGTATTGCGTGCCCGATCGATAACCCTACGTTCTAAGTTTCTCCTATCTTGGGATCTACGAACCCTATCTTGTTCCCGCTCTACAATATGTCGGTCAATATTTCTTCGCCTATTTAACGATCTACGCGATGTGTTTTCTGCCTGTTCTAATGCTCTATTATGTAAGTTTCTCCTATGCATCGACCGACGTTGTGTATCGGCCGCCTGTTCTGCCTGTCTAATCACTGAATTCGTTCTACGTTCCCTATGCTCTACAGTATTTTGTAATTGCTCAACCTACCTAATCACTCGATCCGTTCTGCGTTCTCTATGCTCTGCTGTATTTTGTACTTGCTCGTATTCTCTATATTCTAAATTTCTCCTACGGGTCGACCTACGTCGACTATCGGCCGCCTGTTCTGCCTGTCTAATCACTGGATCCGTTCGGCGTTCCCTATGATCTTCTGTATTTTGGTCTTGCTCCTTTAATCTTACGTTTATATTTTGCCTACGAGTTGACCGACGGAAAGTATTAAGAGCCTGTTCCTCTTGTCTATTTGCTATACTTGAGGAATATCCCTTGAAGAGAGTATTCGCCCGGACACATCGGAGACTACACTTGATATCGCATCAGTATGCGGGACACTATAAACAGGGGATATATCAATAGTTCCCTAACTGGGGCCATCACTGGGCTCCTCGTTACTTATAGTCGGAACAGATAGAAGTAGAGATGCCGGCGGATCAGGGGAGAAATCCCGAGGGGAAGTCTTCTTCCGCTTTGGTGATTAATTTAATAGTTTAAAACTATTAAACTGAGTTTCTAAAGATAAAAACTCATCCCAAAGCTTTAGAAAACTAGCCGCCAGAGTTTTGACTCCTTCCCTAGTCCGCCTCATAAATACACGCATATCCATTTGTACGTCCCGACACGCTTCACAGCTCCATTTTAGGCCCCCACCGTTTCCAATACTGTCTTTAACCGTGGCCGTGTAACCATCACACTTAACATGCATGACATTGTCACATAGCCAGCATAACAGATAGTCATCTTGGAGCTTTTGGGGTGGGGACACTTTTTGTATGAGCAGACAACCATTTTTAAATATGAATTTATTTAAAGCAAAAAATAAAATAAAAACCAGAAAATACCGGCTTTCGTAATATTTCGTTGGAAAACAACAAAGTTATTGAGGTTAAAGCATATTCATGACAGATCGTTCCTATGGGAGCTATATGATATAGTCAACCGATTTTGATAAAACTTGGTGAATATGTTAAGAAGTCTATAAAAAAAACGAACAACAACACAACTGTGTACAAAGAGCGCCAGTGCAAGCCAGAGAATTACCGCAAAACAGAAAATCAAAGTATGTATATGCAGATACAAAAACAAAACTGTAAAGTTTTGTTGTTGTTGAGTAAAGCCCAAATTAAATTATAACTTTGATAAAATGTTTTAGAACAAATTTAAACGATCGCGAGATAGTTCGATTTTAAACAAATTTTGTTTTAAACTTTAAGCCGAAATTAAAGGCGGGGATAAAAGAAAATTAAATTAAAACGAGAGCGCAAAAAAAACACGTCCGAGTTCGTTGAAGTGAAGAGAAAGCAAGGCTCGAAGGACCAATGTTTTTAGGACGGCGAGGGAACCCAAAGTACAATACTTCTTCTTAGCTCCAAAAAGTTAGTAGTTGGAAAAGTTGATGGCCAATTGACTTATGATGGACGACTAGCGGAACGATTTATAGAGAAAAACTTATTGCGAATAGTTACAGAGTGAGGGCGTGGGTATGGGTTGAAAAATAAAACGAACTAACCCAAGGTGGAGGTCTACATAAAAACTCCGTATCATCTCGAGTGTGGCCGTCTGCGTCCGAATGCTAAAAAAATGTTGTACCTACGATAATTCAATTAACTTCTTCATGATCAATATATAATAATTTAATTTCTAAAACTCACCAATTGCAATACAATTAATAAAATAAGTATAAAATTGTGATCATAAATTTTGACTCCCCTGTTAAATTCTTGGTGTACGCCCCTGTACACCGCTGACCATACACACACATATACTTATGTAAGTTAAAAATTTGTTTTATAGAAATTAGTTTTGGAATTTTCAGACTGAAGTTTACTTAAAACAATTCTACCCTAGCTAGCTAAAATTCTGAGTTGACGTCGGCAGCGCTGCTGGTAAAAGCTTGCGACATCATCGGCATCCGGCGGCGGCTGGATTCCTATGAATTGCAAGCGACAAACTTGCAGACTGCTGATTCTGCTGATTCGGTGTGTTTATTTGTGTTATATTTGCAGTTCTTGACCGCTGCGGGATTGTACAATAATTCTCGTCGTTAACTCTTCCCTTCTTAATTTCTGCTTGTCCTCAAGCAGTTTTGGTTTTTTAGTTTTCCTTTTTTTTTTTTAAGTAAGGGACGTCATTAATAGGAATTTGTTGTGGTCTGCGTGGTGCTGTTTTAGTTTTTTTGGCTTGCATCTCTTTCCCTATGTCAGAGGTAAGTTGAGTTGGGATATGGCTTATCTGTAGTTTAACGGTTTTTTATACCGTGTTCCCATAGGGTCAACAGCCGAGTCGATTAAGACATGTCCGGCTGTCCGTAATTCCGTATGAACACGTGGATCTCAGAGACTAGAGCTAGAGGCTATATAATTTCTGCTGATAGTGCAAATCAAGAATATATATTTTCTATATAGTCGGAGATGCTTCCTTCTATGCGTAGCAAACTTATGACCAAAATTAATATAACTTTTTTTTAGAACGTTGGGCTATCTTCGGCCACGCCGAAGTTCGGATACCTTTACTCTGTCTTTTTCAATTACATATAAATCACCCGAACCATTTGAAAAGTATATGAACCTAATCATGACACTTGCTCTTCAGTATTTTGTAATTGCTCAACCTGCCTAATCACTGGATTCGTTCTGCGATCTCCATGCTCTGCTGTATTTTGTACTTGCTCGTTGGCTCTATATTCTGAATTTCTCCTACGGGTCGACCGACGTCGACTATCGGCCACTTGTTCTGTCTGTCTAATCACTGGATCCGTTCTGCGTTCCCTATGTTATACAGTATTTTGTAATTGCTCAACTTGTCTAATCAATGGATCTGTTCGGTGTTCTCTATGCTCTGCTGTATTTTCAATTTGCTCCTTGGCTCTATATTCTGAATTTCTCCTACGTGTCGAATCAGGTACATGGTCTGGTGCAGGTGCGGGATACATACGGTATTTCCGAGAAAACTTTCGAAGCAGGTATCACCCTTTTCACTTACACGAGAATTGTTAAAACAAAATTGTGAATGGAATTTTTGCGAAAAAATAAGTATATAACTTTACATTGGTGCTGCTTTTTTCGAGGATAATTGACCTATCTCATTTCTTTCGAGAGCACTGTTTAAAGCTGACGAAAATTATGCCACTAATGAAAAGGAAATGTTGGCAATAGCTTGGACTTTAAAAGGTCTCAAAAATTACCTTTAAATCAAAAGTGAAAATCTTTACAAACCGTAATCAGCCCCTAACTTACTCCCTTAGTAGTTGAAATGGTAATGCAGAATAAAAAGATAGACATCCAATCAAACCAGGCACGGGTAAGAGAGTTGCTGATGCAATATCAAGAGTCACCCAAGTCAACTTGGGAGTGCTGGCCTCCCTATTAATAACAGAAATATGATAGACATCCCCAAAAAGTCCAAAACTTAGGGTAACACCAATTCCACAGTATCTTGCACTGATAATATCAACATTTACTTAATAGAAAGTGCATTCTGCTATAGAACCGACCGTAATAGACAAACTCATACAACTCGTGTAGAGAATTATAAGAAAGTATATACAACTAATCATGCCCATGGCTCCAAAAAATAAACTTACGAGTAAAAAAAAATTATTTTTTTGTGGTCCAATGGTTCCTATAGGAGCTTTATCATTTAGTAGGCCGATTCTATCAAAACTCAACAGACACATTTTTATATATACCAAATAACCAAGATTTTCATCTAAAACCAATTTTTTGGCCGATCGTTATATAGTCAACCGATTTTGTTAAGAAGTATATAAAACTCACAAATACCGGCTTTCGTAATGTTTCTTTGGAAAACAACAAAGTTATTGAGGTTAAAGCATATTCATGACAGATCGTTCCTATGGGAGCTATATGATATAGTCAACCGATTTTGATAAATCTTGGTGGATATGTTAAGAAGTATATAAAACTCACAAATACCGGCTTCCGTAATATTTCGTTGGAAAACAACAAAGTTATTAAGGTTAAAGCTTATTCATGACCGATCGTTCCTATGGGAGCTATATGATATAGTCATCCTATCGGAATGATTCCGAGATATACAATGCCTGCAGCAAAAAGAAGCCTAGGTGCAAAATTTGAGCTTTGTAGCTTTAAGGGTCTTGGAGGAGATTGCGTTGATCCAGACAGACGGACAGACCGACAGACGGACAACGGACAGACGGACAGGGCTAAATGAACTCAGCTCATCGTGCTGATCAAGAATATATATACTTTATATAGTCGGAGATGCTTCCTTCTATGCAGACAGACAGATAGACGGACAGACGGACATACGGACAGACGGACAGGGCTAAATGAACTCAGCTCATCGTGCTGATCAAGAATATATATATACTTTATATAGTCGGAGATGCTTCCTTCTATGCGTTGCAAACTTCTGACCAAAATTAATATACCTTTTTTGCAAAGGTATAATAATAAAGTTAAAAGCAACAGCCGATATAAACTAAACCCTTCACAATATATTTTTTTACTGCGGTATCTCTCAATTCTAAGTCTATTACATTTATGTTGAGAGCTCAATTAGTTATCCAAAATTTTCAAGCCCCGCCTAACAAGAGTGCTGTCAATGGACATGTTGAGAGTGTCCACTCTTCACTCTCTGAAATAATGAGATTCATTAAAACCAAACAAGAACACCAAAGACACTAGTCTCCGATAACGAAATGTAATATTAACACACCTCCCCATCAGCACTTCACTATTCTTTTCATTGTTACGAGCTCAATTAGTTATCCAAATTTTCAAGGCCCCACCTTACAAGAGTGCTGTCGATTGACAAGTTGAGAGATTCCACTCTTCACTCTCTGCAATAACGAGGGCTCCGGTGAGTGCAAGTGACAAAGTATAACTACGTTTTGGCACATACGCAAAAGCTCATAGGATAACGCTTATTTGTCGATAGCCAATCAAACACGCTACGTAATTTTGCAGCTGCGTCGAAAGCTTAGACCAAAGCGAAAGTAGGACAAAGGCTAGATTTAAAAGATATGACAAGATCAATTCGTTCTTAACCAGCGGGGACTCCGGTTGTGCGAAAGTAAGAAAAATTAATTAGTACGTCAGTGCAAGTGACAAAGTATAACTATATACAAATCAAAAGAGAAGAAACTTAAGCAGACCCACGGTGGCAGACAATGGATACAAAAGAAAATATATACGAGGAATTCATATAAATATATAAGAATAAAATCAAGGAGTGTATCTTCCACAAGAAACGACAGCGGGTAGGTAAGTCGCCTATAAGGCCTCGATTCTTTCTTTTTATACCCTGTACCCATAGGGTAAAAGGGTATGTCTTAGTCTGAATGGGTGCTAAGTCTGAATTTGAAATATCTGCGGAAACGAACTGGTCAACAAAAGCTATGACGGGTGAAAAGGAATCTTCATTATTTAGGTCTATTTGGGGGGCATCTTTCAGCCAAAACATCCCGTGAATATGAGGGGAGCCCCTCTGCTGAAACTCAACGCGCCAATAATGCCTAACTACAAAATTCTGCCCAAAAATACCTTCCTGAACCTTCATTACTTTACAAGAAACTGTATCTGATCTAATAAGACGAGCCTTTTCACTAAACTATAAATTTGCTGCTTCTTCCTCTAAAATGTCTACCCTATCTACTGTTTTTCAAGAATCACGTTATAAAAAAAGTGGGGAGTCCAAATTGGCGAATCATTGCCATTACTTTTTTTTTCTCATCCTCCCAATGAGCTGGAGATGTGCGAATACCCTTCAGAACCCTATAACCTTCATCATGACTTATTAAATTATTTATAAAATCCTCACAAAGCAGTTTAAAGGCTGTAGTTGCGCGTTGAGCGCTATGTTTTGGCAAACAAATCGAAGTGTTATTGCATATTGTAATCATTTCTAATTTTTTGTAATTGATAAAATATCCGTTGGGATTAGCGCGGAAAAAAAAAGAAAAGGAGTCACTAAAGGGTTTACCCTCAAAGCTTATGTATTCTCTTCTCATTGATCTTCTCATTGCGTTTAACATATAGCCAGCATACGCACTGAGAAGTTAAGCGTTATATATTACATATAGTGTGCATTAAGGTCTTCTTTTTAAATCAGTTTAACTTTAGAAGCGTCCGAAAAATTGTTGTGCCGATAGAAAAAGACCAACAAAGCAATTTAATCGAACAAAGACAACGGACAACGGCGTGCTCTTGATAATATCTTACACAAACATGTTGGGAAAATTTGTTTCATCTATATAAATGAGATTATTGTCTTCAGCAAATATTAAATGCCAATTTTACAAAGTGGAGTTACTCGGAATCGTCATAAGTAGCAAGGGCATCGAAACAAATCTAGCAAAAGTAGAAGGAGTAGCAAATTTTCTACAACCACAAAGTTTAAAGGAATTAAAAACGTTTTTAAGTGTAGCAGGATACTACAAAAGGTTTATTCTAGACTTCGCCAAGTTGCCAAAACCACTTAGGGATGGGAAGACGGACGTGTGCCCAAGCGGGAATCAGCAAAAAACTTGTGAATCTTAATAACAACGCAAAACTTTTCAACTTCCAATAAAGTAATTCTGCACTTTTAGTCCGAAAAAAAGAATTTTATTTGAAAACAGATGCATCCAACTTTACTTTGGTGCAGTTTTTTTCGACGATAATTGACCTATCTCATTTCTTTCGAGAGCACTGTTTAAAGCTGACGAAAATTATGCCACTAATGAAAAGGAAATGTTAGCAATAGCTTAGACTTTAAAAACTCTCAAAAATTACCTTTAAACCAAAAGTAAAAATCTTTACAAACCGTAATCAGCCCCTAACTTACTCCCTTAGTAGTTGGAATGGTAATGCAGAAAAGAAAAGATAGAAATCCAAACAAACCAGGCACGGGTAAGAGAGTTGCTGATGTAATATCAAGAGTCACCCAAGTCAATTTGGTAATAACTCAACACAGTTCAGAAAGCTTTTTTGAATATTTGATTCCTAGTGCTGGCCTCCCCAAAAAGTCCAGAACTTAGGGTAACACCAAAAAACTTTTCTTCACTTCAACGAAGTCGGACGTGTTTTTTTTTGCGCTCTCTTTTTATACCCTGTACCCATAGGGTAAAAGGGTATATTAAAGTCGCTAAATGTATGTAACAGGCAGAAGGAGACATTTCCGACCCCATAAAGTATATATATTCTTGATCAGCATCAACAGCCGAGTCGATTGAGACATGTCCGTCTGTCCGTCTGTCCGTCTGTCCGTCTGTCCGTCCGTCCGTCCGTCCGTCTGTCCGTCCGTCTGTATGAACACGTGGATCTCAGAGACTATAAGAGCTAGAGCAACCAAATTTGGTGTCAGCATTCGTGTAGTGTCTACGCAGATCAAGTTTGTTTCAAATTTTTGCCACGCCCACTTCCGCCCCCGCAATTCAGGAAAAATGAATAACTAGTGTTATATTAAAGTTAGTTCTTATTTGGCACACCCAATAATATGGCCAAAACGTATGAGCTGAGTAAATTTCGTTAAAATCGGACAAGAAATATCGGAGATATATCTATGCACAATTTGTACTGAAATGCCCAGTGCGACATTGCGTAGTAAGTGTGAGCGAGATAGCATGCGCTCGTTACTGCCGCTTGTGAGTAAAATTTTAGTTTGAACTGATGGCAAATTTCAAGGAGTTTGATTTAAAACAGTTACTCTACTTGGTACAGGGTATAGTCAAAGTCGGCAGGGACGACTTGCTTGCTTCATTTAATTTGATTTTCTGTATCCCCGGCTTAGTCCCGCTTAAAGATTAAAAAAAAAATTGTTTGCTTAAATTCAAACTGTCTCGCGATCGTTTTAAATTTGTTCTAAAACACTTAATCAAAGTTATATTTCAATTTGTGCTTTATTCAATAACAAAACTTACAGTTTTGTTTTTTGTGTTCTGCATATACATACTTTGATTTTTTATTTTGCGGTAATTCTCTCGCTTGCACTCGCGCTCTTCGTACACAGTTGTGTTGTTGTTTCGTTTTGTGCTTGTTGTCTTGTGTTTTTATTACTCGTGATCGCGACCGATTATCTCGCGCTTGTATACCGTCTTTGTTGTTGTGTTTCTGTCTCCTCTTTGGTGGTGCATAGTTAGACATTAACCCTTGTGTAACAATTGTGTTAGTATACACTAGAGGTGGGCATGGGCCGAAATTTTCAACCCAACCCGACCCAGCCCATGGGCCGAAGAGGAAAATTTTACCCGTACCCGAAAGCTAAAAAAATTTTGTAACCCGAACCCAACCCGCCCGCCCGAAAAAAAATTACATTATTTTTTTAAAGTATTAATAGGTATGAAAAAATCCAAATTTAAATTACATATTTTTGTAAAGAAAAAGTAACATATCGAGACTTGCGCTTGACAATCTTGTGCGCCTTTCATTTAATATTTTCCCCGACGATGAAAAAAACTCTCTCGCTTGTGGCAGAGCTTACAGATATGCATAATATTTGTTTGGCCACCACTTGCAATAATTTCAGGTCAGTTGCCTGTTTCCAAAAATCTAAAATTGGCATGTTTGAACGAGTAGTTGTTGCAAAATATTTATCAATTTCTAAATCTATAGGATTGTTGTCGAGTTTCATTTTTTTGGTTGATTTTTGTCGAAATACTCTTGAAATTCATTATTGCTATTTGGCGAAGTGTTTTCAATTTTTGAGTCATCATCTGAGTCGCTTGTGATTTCATAAATTTTATTCATCATGCTTTTGACGGTCTCCAAAACATGATTTTTTTTTTCTTCAGGTAAAAAACTCAATTTTTTGAATGGAGGATTTAAAAATAATCCAACTAAATGTACTGTAGTTGGCTGAAAACGCAATTCCAAAGAATTAAAAGTTTTTTTTTTTTAATTGTTCTATAACATTTGAATAGAATATTTCAATTTTACATTGTTTTTTTAGTTTTTCATACCATAAAGCATATATATGTATTGTTGGCTCTTTTTCAGATGATAATTTGTCAGAACAATCTTTAAATGGTTTTAAAAACGTAATTAGATTTTCAATTAAAGCGAAGTCAATATTAGCTATACGTTTTACTTCATTTTTTGATAAAAGTAAAACTTTAATTTCGATAATCGATAGTGTACACGAAGTTGAGAAAGAAAAATATTTAAATATCTAACAATTTCGTTTTTATGTATCCAAATATATTTTCGGGTTTTTCGGGTTGAGCGTCCTAACCCATACCCGCCCGCACCCAACCCGAAATTAGATTTTCCAGCCCATACCCACGGGTACCCGCGGGTACCCACGGGTACCCGACAAAAGCCCAGCCCATGCCCACCTCTAGTATACACCTTTGTTTATAGAATTTAAAATACTCTTTTAAATTTTTTTTTTTTTTGCTTTTAAATAAATTTTTATTTTCAATAATGGTTGTCTACTCTTCCAAAAAATGTCCCCACCCTCAAAAGCTCCAAGATGACTATCTATTATGCTGGCTGTGTGACAATATTATGCAGGTTAATTGTGCTGGTTACACGGCCAGGGTAAAAGACAGCATTGGAAACGGTGGGGGCCTAAAATGGAGCTGTAAAGCATGTCGGGACGTGGAAATGGATATGCGTGTATTTATGAGGCGGACTAGGGAAGGAGTCAAAACTCTGGCGGCTAGTTTTCTGAAGCTTCGGGATGAGTTTTTATCATTAGAAACTCAGTTTAATAGTTATAAACTATTAAAAGAATCACCAAAGCGGAAGAAGACTATCCCTCGGGATTTCTCCCCTGATCCGCCGGCATCTCTACTTCTACCTGTTCCGACAATTAGTAACGACTCTACAACACCAAACTCTCAGCGCCTGATTTCGTTTAGGAGCCCAGTGATGGCCCCAGTTACGGGAACTATTGATATATCCCCTGTTAATAGTATCTCGCATACTGATGCGATATCAAGTGTAGTCTCCGATGTGTCCGAACGAATACCCTCTTCAAGGGATATTCCGAATAAAGTTGTAACTAGAGGAGCAAGTAAAGCGGCATCCCTCTCCGCGGCCCCAGTGCAAATAACTGCGGCCGTGGGTGCGAGTGGCTCAGCGAGCTCGCTAGTTGCAATTCGACCTAAAAGGCAAATATTTGTTTCTAGATTAGCTCCCAATACGACATCATATGATGTCTTAGCCCATATCCGGGCAAAAATTTTAGTGCCAAACATCGCGGTGGAAAAATTCAAATTTTCTTATTCTCGTGACATTTCGTCATTTAAAATCAGTGTTCCGCCTAATCTTTTTGACCAAATTTGTCGTAAAGATCGTCGTAATCTTTCGTCGTTACTTAACCGTAGAGTAATGCTGGGTACTTTGTTTATACATAAGCTTGTAAATGGACAAATTGATTCCTCTAATTTACTTAATCTGGTTAATCTATCTGTACCTTGTAGACTAACTAGAAATTATATCCCTCCCTTTCGAGTTCTTTGTTCCGATTACAATCGCCTTTATCCTGTAATCGGTTCAGAACTTTCTATTTCTCAACTAATAACTTTTATTCTTAACTATCTAGCTCGTAGTTAGTTCTAATTATTACTGTAATTGTCGTCCGTTGTCCTCGCGATTTCGTCTTTTGCATGCTGTCTGATAGGGTTCGCGCGTAACAGGCATTGTCCTGGTGTTGCTTGGACCACTTGAACGTACTTCGCATTGTACGCGTCAACATCCAAAAGAAAAAAAACACCAATTCCACAGTATCTTGCACATATAATATCAACATTTACTTAATAGAAAGTGCATTCTGCTATAGAACCGACCGTAATAGACAAACTCATACAACTCGTGCAAGAGAAAATAATAAAGTTAAAAGCAATAGCCGATATAAAAAAGCCCTTCACAATATACTTATTTACTGCGGCATCTCTCAATTCTAAGTCTATTACATTTATGTTGAGAGCTCAATTAGTTATCCAAAATTTTCAAGCCCCGCCTTACAAGAGTGCTGTCAATGGACAAGTTGAGCTTGTCAGCTGCGTCGAAAGCTTAGACAAAATCGAAAGTAGGACAAAGGCTAGATTTAAAAGATATGACAAGATCAATTAGTTCTTAACCAGCGGGGACTCCGGTTGTGCGAAAGTAAGAAAAATTAATTAGTACGTCAGTGCAAGTGACAAAGTATAACTATATACAAATCAAAAGAGAAGAAACTTAAGCAGACTCACGGTGGCAGACAATGGATACAAAAGAAAATATATACAAGGAATTCATATAAATATATAAGAAAAAAATCAAGGAGTATATCTTCCACAAGAAACGACAGCGGGTAGGTAAGTCGCCTATAAGGCCTCGATTCTTTCTTTTTATACCCTGTATGTCTCAGTCTGAATAGGTGCTAAGTCTGAATTTGAAATGTCTGCGGAAACGAACTGGTCAACAAAATCTATGACGGGTGAAAAGGAATCTTCATTATTTAGGTCTATTTGGGGGGCATCTTTCAGCCAAAACATCCCGTGAATATGAGGGGAGCCCCTCTGCTGAAACTCAACGCGCCAATAATGCCTAACTACAAAATTCTGCCCAAAAATACCTTCCTGAACCTTCATTACTTTACAAGAAACTGTATCTGATCTAATAAGACGAGCCTTTTCACTAAACTATAAATTTGCTGCTTCTTCCTCTGAAATGTCTACCCTATCTACTGTTTTTCAAGAATCACGTTATAATAAAAGTGGGGAGTCCAAATTGGCGAATCATTGCCATTACTTTTTTTTTCTCATCCTCCCAATGAGCTGGAGATGTGCGAATACCTTTCAGAACCCTATAACCTTCATCATGACCTATTAAATTATTTATAAAATCCTCACAAAGCAGTTTAAAGGCTGTAGTTGCGCGTTGAGCGCTATGTTTCTAATTTTTTGTAATTGATAACCAACTTATCTGTTCTGCAACCTCTTCTATCTACATTCCCAAGCTCAGATCTAACTATGGTTGCAAAACTGGCTGACGTACTTCTTTTAGTGCCGGGATATTTAGTTGGGAAAGATAATTCGCCGCAATCTGAATCGAAAACTAAATCTAATGGCTTTTCCCTTCACCTGGTGCTATTACTATTCTCTGTATGCCGGCATCATCTACCTGAATATTTTCTAACATTGTCTCCTACCCACCGGGATTGAGTTCTTTGGCTTTCTCTTCAGGGTGGGCTTGATCTTCAGAAGAAGTTTCCTCATTCCTGTATAGAAGTTCCTCTACAAATTCCCTATCTTCCTCAATGGGACGTTTTCTGAATCAAAAGACTAAAGCCTATGCTCATTAATTTTAATATTATGCTTTCTATATAACTCTGTGTTTACTAAAAATCTAAGTGCGCTTTCAATTCTGTAGGGCCTAATGGTTTCAGCCATGAAACCATGACCATATTCCATTCTACGTTTAATGTGGGGCTCAATAAACTGGGACTCGTTAAATGCTCGAGGGAAGTGACTATACTACTAACTGAAATCGGGACGTTAACTACAGCTCCTTTTATTGCGCTTTGGCGTTCATGGCCTATGGACTTAATAACCATAAAGGGGAGGCGGGGAGAAATAAGGCATTCTTTTAAAGAGGTTAAATCCCTAAGACAGTCTGGCAGAATTGGAAAATCTAAACCATTTTGTATCCTCGAAATATGTGTAAAACAGGTCGAGCAAAAATTAAGATTGCCATTTGTGAGAGGGAACTGCGTGGCAGTATCCAAAATCGGACGACTAAACTGATATGTGTTGATTTCTTCCTGCCTGTTACGAGATGCATTTCTTCTATTCTCTGCTGCTCTATTTTCATTTACTCTCCTACACTGACTTACTCGCTGACTAAGGTTTCTCAAAGCGTCGCGGTTCGCTTGTTGGACTGCGATCCGAGCACTTCGGCGTGCCAATGTATTGCGTGCCCGATCGATAACCCTACGTTCTAAGTTTCTCCTATCTTGGGATCTACGAACCCTATCTTGTTCCCGCTCTACAATATGTCGGTCAATATTTCTTCGCCTATTTAACGATCTACGCGATGTGTTTTCTGCCTGTTCTAATGCTCTATTATGTAAGTTTCTCCTATGCATCGACCGACGTTGTGTATCGGCTGCCTGTTCTACCTGTCTAATCACTGAATTCGTTCTGCGTTCCCTATGCTCTACAGTATTTTGTAATTGCTCAACCTACCTTATCACTCGATCCGTTCTGCGTTCTCTATGCTCTGCTGTATTTTGTACTTGGTCGTATTCTCTATATTCTAAATTTCTCCTACGGGTCGACCTACGTCGACTATCGGCCGCCTGTTCTGCCTGTCTAATCACTGGATCCGTTCGGCGTTCCCTATGATCTTCTGTATTTTGGTCTTGCTCCTTTAATCTTACGTTTATATTTTGCCTACGAGTTGACCGACGGAAAGTATTAAGAGCCTGTTCCTCTTGTCTATTTGCTATACTTGAGGAATATCCCTTGAAGAGAGTATTCGCCCGCACACATCGGAGACTACACTTGATATCGCATCGGATATATCAATAGTTCCCGTAACTGGGGCCATCACTGGGCTCCTGAACGAAATCAGGCGCTGAGAGTTTGGTGTTGTGGAGTCTTTACTTATAGTCGGAACAGATAGAAGTAGAGATGCCGGCGAATCAGGGGAGAAATCCCGAGGGGAAGTCTTCTTCCGCTTTTGTGATTAATTTAATAGTTTATAACTATTAAACTGAGTTTCTAAAGATAAAAACTCATCCTAAAGCTTTAGAAAACTAGCCGCCAGAGTTTTGACTCCTTCCCTAGTCCGCCTCATAAATACACGCATATCCATTTCTACGTCCCGACACGCTTCACAGCTCCATTTTAGGCCCCCACCGTTTCCAATACTGTCTTTAACCCTGGCCGTGTAACCATCACACTTAACATGCATGACATTGTCACATAGCCAGCATAACAGATAGTCATCTTGGAGCTTTTGGGGTGGGGACACTTTTTGTATGAGCAGACAACCATTTTTAAATATGAATTTATTTAAAGCAAAAAATAAAATAAAAACTAGAAGGATGAAAACTATGGGAGCTATATGATATAGTCATCCTATCGGAATGATTCCGAGATATACAATGCCTGCAGCAAAAAGAAACCTAGGTGCAAAATTTCAGATCTGTAGCTTTAAGGGTCTCGGAGGAGATTTCGTTGATCCAGACAGACGGACGGACGGACAGACGGACATACGGACATACGGACAGACGGACAGGGCTAAATGAACTTAGCTCATCGTGCTGATCAAGAATATATATACCTTATATAGTCGGAGATGCTTCCTTCTATGCGTTGCAAACTTCTGACCAAAATTAATATACCTTTTTTGCAAAGGTATAACTAGAAGGATGGGCTAAATTCGGCCACGCTGAAGTTCGGATACCTTTGCAAACTGTTCTCATCATAGCTCTGTAGCTTTAAGGGTCTCGGAGGAGAATGCGTTGATCCAGACAGACGGACGGACGGACAGACGGACATACGGACAGACGGACAGGGCTAAATGAACTCAGCTCATCGTGCTGATCAAGAATATATATACTTTATATAGTCGGAGATGCTTCCCTCTATGCGTTGCAAACTTCTGACCAAATTTAATATACCTTTTTTGCAAAGGTATAACTAGAAGGATGGGCTAACTTCGGCCACGCCGAAGTTCGGATACCTTTGCAAACTGTTCTTATCAATTACATATAAATTACCAGAATTATAAGAAAGTATATAAAACTAATCATGCCCATGGCTCCAAGAAAATAAACTTACCAGTAAAAAAAAATTTTTTTTATTTGGTCCGATTCTTCCTATAGGAGCCATATCATATGGTATTCTGATTCTATCAAAACTCAACAGTCACATTTTTATATATACCAAATAACCAAGATTTTCATCTAAAACCAATTTTTTGGCCGATCGTTCCTATGGGGGCTATATGATATAGTCAACCGATTTTGATAAAACTTGGTGGATATGTTAAAAGGTATATAAAACTCACAAATACTGGCTTTCGTAATATTTCGTTGGAAAACAACAAAGTTATTGAGGTTAAAGCATATTCATGACCGATCGTTCCTATGGGAGCTATATGATATAGTCATCCGATCGGAATGGTTCCGAGATATACAATGCCTGCAGCAAAAAGACGCCTAGGTCCAAAATTTCAGCTCCGTAGCTTTAAGGGTCTCGGAGGAGATTGCGTTGATCCAGACAGACGGACGGACGGACAGACGGACAGAGAGTCAGACGGACAGACGGACATACGGACAGATGGACAGGGCTTATTGAACTCAGCTCATCGTGCTGATCAAGAATATATATACTTTATATAGTCGGAGATGCTTCCTTCTATGCGTTGCAAACTTCTGACCAAAATTAATATACCTTTTTTGCAAAGGTATAATTAAAAAGAGTATTACAAATTCTATAAGCAAAGGTGTATACTAACCAAAGTGTTTTAGAACAAATTTAAACGATCGCGAGATAGTTCGATTTTAAACAAATTTTGTTTTAAACTTTAAGCCGAAATTAAAGGCGGGGATAAAAGAAAATTAAATTAAAACGAGAGCGCAAAAAAAACACGTCCGAGTTCGTTGAAGTGAAGAGAAAGCAAGGCTCGAAGGACCAATGTTTTTAGGACGGCGAGGGAACCCAAAGTACAATACTTCTTCTTAGCTCCAAAAAGTTAGTAGTTGGAAAAAGTTGATGATGGCCAATTGACTTATGATGGACGACTAGCGGAACGATTTATAGAGAAAAACTTATTGCGAATAGTTACAGAGTGAGGGCGTGGGTATGGGTTGAAAAATAAAACGAACTAACCCAAGGTGGAGGTCTACATAAAAACTCCGTATCATCTCGAGTGTGGCCGTCTGCGTCCGAATGCTAAAAAAATGTTGTACCTACGATAATTCAATTAACTTCTTCATGATCAATATATAATAATTTAATTTCTAAAACTCACCAATTGCAATACAATTAATAAAATAAGTATAAAATTGTGATCATAAATTTTGACTCCCCTGTTAAATTCTTGGTGTACGCCCCTGTACACCGCTGACCATACACACACATATACTTATGTAAGTTAAAAATTTGTTTTATAGAAATTAGTTTTGGAATTTTCAGACTGAAGTTTACTTAAAACAATTCTACCCTAGCTAGCTAAAATTCTGAGTTGACGTCGGCAGCGCTGCTGGTAAAAGCTTGCGACATCATTGGCATCCGTCGGCGGCTGGATTCCTATGAATTGCAAGCGACAAACTCGCAGACTGCTGATTCGGTGCGTTTATTTGTGTTATATTTGCAGTTCTTGACCGCTGCGGGATTGTACAATAATTCTCGTCGTTAACTCTTCCCCTCTTAATTTCTGCTTGTCCTCAAGCAGTTTTGGTTTTTTAGTATTTCTTTTTTATACCTTTGCAAAAAATGTATATTAATTTTGGTCAGAAGTTTGCAACGCATAGAAGGAAGCATCTCCGACTATATAAAGTATATATATTCTTGATCAGCACGATGAGCTGAGTTCATTTAGCCCTGTGCGTCTGTCCGTATGTCCTAGGCTTCTGTTTGCTGCAGGCATTGTATATCTCGGAATCATTAGGATCGGATGACTATATCATATAGCTCCCATAGGAACGATCTGTCATGAATATGCTTTAACCTCAATAACTTTGTTGTTTTCCAATGAAATATTACGAAAGCCGGTATTTGTGAGTTTTATATAACTCTTAACAAATCCACCAAGTTTTATCAAAATCGGTTGACTATATAATATAGCGCCCATAGGAACGATCGGCCAAAAAATTAGTTTTAGATGAAAATCTTGGTTATTTGGTATATATAAAAATGTGTCTGTTGAGTTTTGATAGAATCGGCCTACTATATGATATAGCTCCTATAGGAACAGTCGGACCAAAAAAAAAAAATTTTTTTTTTACTCGTAAGTTTATTTTCTTGGAGCCATGGGCATGATTAGTTTTATATACTTTCTTATAATTCTGGTAATTTATATGTAATTGATAAAAACAGTTTGCAAAGGTATCCGAACTTTGGCGTGGCCGAAGTTAGCCCATCCTTCTAGTTTTTTAAAAAGTAGGGGACGTCATTGATAGGAATTTGTTGTGGTCTGCATGGTGCTGTTTTAGTTATTTTGGCTTGCATCTCTTCCCCTATGTCAGAGGTAAGTTGAGTTGGGATATGGCTTATCTATAGTTTAACGGTTTTTTATACCGTGTTCCCATAGGTTCAACAGCCGAGTCGATTAGGACATGTCCGGCTGTCCGTAATTCCGTATGAACACGTGGATCTCAGAGACTAGAGCTATAGGCTATATAATTTCAGCTGATAGTGACAATCAAGAATATATATTTTCTATATAGTCGGAGATGCTTCCTTCTATGGGTAGCAAACTTATGACCAAAATTAATATAACTTTTTTTAGAACGTTGGGCTATCTTCGGCCACGCCGAAGTTCGGATACCTTTTACTCTGTCTTTTTCAATTACATATAAATCACCCGAACCATTTGAAAAGTATATGAACCTAATCATGACACTTGCTCTTCAGTATTTTGTAATTGCTCAACCTGCCTAATCACTGGATTCGTTCTGCGATCTCTATGCTCTGCTGTTTTTTGTACTTGCTCGTTGGCTCTATATTCTGAATTTCTCCTACGGGTCGACCGACGTCGACTATCGGCCACCTGTTCTGTCTGTTTAATCACTGGATCCGTTCTGCGTTCCCTATGCTATACAGTATTTTGTAATTGCTCAACTTGTCTAATCAATAAATCTGTTCGGCGTTCTCTATGCTCTGCTGTATTTTCAATTTGCTCCTTGGCTCTATATTCTGAATTTCTCCTACGTGTCGAATCAGGTACATGGTCTGGTGCAGGTGCGGGATACATAATATTTCTCGGTATTTCCGAGAAAACTTTCGAAGCAGGTATCACCCTTTTCACCTACACGAGAATTGTTAAAACAAAATTGTGAATGTAATTTTTGCGAAAACTTTTGGCTTTTTTTTTAAACAGCTACTTGTTGGGGTTATTCCTGACATGTGGTTTTACCCAAACTTCCGTTACTTAATAAAAATGTTACATTTTCCAAAGCAACTTTTTGATCCTAACTGTTAATTAAGGAGCAGGCTCTGTATATATCGCAGCCCCTTTTTATGCGCGTATTATCCCGAAAAAAGAATATGTGTAAATCCACATTTTGATGTTTGTATATCCATATATAAAGTTTACAAAAAATTAAGAGATACATTTTACATGTAAATAAAGGTAAGCAAAATCAGTTAAAAAAAGTTTAAAATCAGTTTTAAATGGCGGAAAAAATAAACAGCTATATATTTAAAGTAAAGTTATGCACCAAACTCTTTACATTAAATCGAAATGCAATGTCGCGGCCCAATATACAATTAAAATGTTTTAACATAAAAAGGTAATCGTTTTGTTAAACAGACAGACGCACGGATCTCAGAGACTACAAGAGCTAGAGCTTAATTTTTGTTGTAGTTGAATGTAAAAGTGCACAGTGGTCATCATGCCATTTGGTAAAAATTTCAGTGTGCGGTTAATACCCTAACTGAAATCTCACTAAATGTATATCTGACTGCTAAGTTTTCTTAATATTTATTTCGGTGTCCGGGTAATACCCTAACCAAAATAATATTAAATGTACATGCCCGTAATAAATGTACATGCTGATCCAATGTAAAGAGCTGACCCAATGTTAAGTGCTTAACTAGCAACCAATGTTTTTCAATAATCGAATTATAAACACAGCAAATAAAACTAAGCCGTGACGACTACCTAAAAAATACTATCCTTTCATTTTTAGCTCGTAGCTAGCTTTAGTTTTCATTTTTGTCTGAACTTATGAACTATCCCCGCGAATCGGGTCAAGCGTTATGCGGCTAACGCCCCTCGGTTGGTTGGTCGGGAGGTGTGGGCACTTAGTACATTCGTTGGGATTCGCGCCGAAAAAAAAAGAAAAGAAGTCACTAAAGGGTTTACCCTCAAAGCTTATGTATTCTCTTCTCATTGATCTTCTCATTGCGTTTAACATATAGCCAGCATCGAAACAAATCTAGCTAAAGTAGAAGGAGTAGCAAATTTTCCACAACCACAAAGTTTAAAGGAATTAACAACGTTTTTAAGTGTAGCAGGATACTACAAGAGGTTTATTCTAGACTTCACCAAGTTGCCAAAACCACTTAGCTCTCTTTGAGAATGGGAAGACGGACGTGTGTCCAAGAGGGAATCAGCAAAAAACTTGTGAATCTTAATAACAACGCAAAACTTTTTAATTTCCAATAAAGTAATTCTGCACTTTTAGTCCGAAAGAAAGAATTTTATTTAAAAACAGATGTATTCGAGAATAATTGACCTATCTCATTTCTTTCGAGAATACTGTTTAAAGCTGACGAAAATTATGCCACTAATGAAAAGGAAATGTTAGCAATAGCTTGGACTTTAAAAGCTCTCAAAAATTACCTTTAAATCAAAAGTAAAAATCTTTACAAACCGTATTCAGCCCCTAACTTACTCCCTTAGTAGTTGGAATGGTAATGCAGAATAAAAAGATAGAAATCCAAACAAACCAGGCACGGGTAAGAGAGTTGCTGATGCAATATCAAGAGTCACCCAAGTCAATTTGGTAATAACTCAACACAGTTCAGAAATCTTTTTTGAATATTTGATTCCCAGTGCTGGCCTCCCCATTAATAACAGAAATATGATAGGCATCCCCAAAAAGTCCAAAACTTAGGGTAACACCAATTCCACAGTATCTTGCACATATAATATCAACATTTACTTAATAGGAAGTGCATTCTGCTATAGAACCGACCGTAATGGACAAACTCATACAACTCGTGCAAGAGAAAATAATAAAGTTAATAGCAATAGCCGATATAAAAAAAGCCCTTCACAATATACTTTTTTACTGCGGCATCTCTCAATTCTAAGTCAATGAACAATTTGAGCTTGTCAGCTGCGTCGAAAGCTTAGACAAAATCGAAAGTAGGACAAAGGCTAAATTTAAAAGATATGACAAGATCAATTAGTTCTTAACCAGCGGGGACTCCGGTTGTGCGAAAGTAAGAAAAATTAATTAGTACGTCAGTGCAAGTGACAAAGTATAACTATATAGAAATCAAAAGAGAAGAAACTTAAGCAGACCCACGGTGGCAGACAATGGATACAAAAGAAAATATAAATATATAAGAAAAAAATCAAGGACTATATCTTCCACAAGAAACGACAGCGGGTAGGTAAGTCGCCTATAAGGCCTCGATTCTTCCTTTTTATACCCTGTACCCATAGGGTAAAAGGGTATGTCTCAGTCTGAATGGGTGCTAAGTCTGAATTTGAAATGTCTGCGGAATCGAACTGGTCAACAAAAGCTATGACGGGTGAAAAGGAATCTTCATTATTTAGGTCTATTTGGGGGGCATCTTTCAGCCAAAACATCCCGTGAATATGAGGGGAGCCGCTCTGCTGAAACTCAACGCGCCAATAATGCATAACTACAAAATTCTGCCCAAAAATACCTTCCTGAACCTTCATTACTTTACAAGAAACTGTATCTGATCTAATAAGACGAGCCTTTTCACTAAACTATAAATTTGCTGCTTTTTCCTCTGAAATGTCTACCCTATCTACTGTTTTTCAACAATCACGTTATAAAAAAAGTGGGGAGTCCAAATTGGCGAATCATTGCCATTACTTTTTTTTCTCATCCTCCCAATGAGCTGGAGATGTGCGAATACCCTTCAGAACCCTATAACCTTCATCATGACTAATTAAATTATTTAAAAAATCCTCACAAAGCAGTTTAGAGGCTGTAGTTGCGCGTTGAGCGCTATGTTTTGGCATTGTAATCATTTCTAATTTTTTGTAATTGATAACCAACTTATCTGTTCTGCAACCTCTTCTATCTACATTCCCAAGCTCAGATCTAACTATGGTTGCAAAACTGGCTGACGTATTTCTTTTAGTGCCGGGATATTTAGTTGGGAAAGATAATTCGTCGCAATCTGAATCGAAAACTAAATCTAATGGCTTTTCCCTTCACCTGGTGCTATTACTATTCTCTGTATGCCGGCATCATCTACCTGAATATTTTCTAACATTGTCTCCTACCAACCGGGATTGAGTTCTTCGGCTTCATCTTCAGGGAGGGCTTGATCTTCAGAAGAAGTTTCCTCATTTCTGTGTAGAAGTTCCTCTACAAATTCCCTATCTTCCTCAATGGGACGTTTTCTGAATCAAAAGACTAAAGCCTATGCTCATTAATTTTTATACCTTTGCAAAAAAGTATATTAATTTTGGTCAGAAGTTTGCAACCCATAGAAGGAAGCATCTCCGACTATATAAAGTATATATATTCTTGATCAGCACGATGAGCTGAGTTCATTTAGCCCTGTGCGTCTGTCCGTACGTCCGTCTGTCTGTCTGTTCCTCTGTCCGTCCGTCCGTCTGTCTGGATCAACGCAATCTCCTCCGAGACCCTTAAAGCTACAGAGCTGAAATTTTGCACCTAGGCTTCTTATTGCTGCAGGCATTGTATATCTCGGAATCATTCCGATCGGATGACTATATCATATAGCTCCCATAGGAACGATCTGTCATGATTATGCTTTAACCTCAATAACTTTGTTGTTTTATAATGAAATATTACGAAAGCCGGTATTTGTGAGTTTAATATACCTCTTAACATCTCCAGCAAGTTTTATCAAAATCGGTTGACTATATCATATAGTCTCCATAGGAACTATCGGCCAAAAAATTGGTTTTAGATGAAAATCTTGGTTATTTGGTATATATAAAAATGTGTCTGTTGAGTTTTGATAGAATCGGCCTACTATATGATATATCTCCTATAGGAACAATCGGAACAAATAAAATTTTTTTTTTTTTTACTCGTAAGTTTATTTTTTGGAGCCATGGGCATGATTAGTTTTATATACTTTCTTATAATTCTGGTAATTTATATGTAGTTGATAAGAACAGTTTGCAAAGGTATCCGAACTTCGGCGTAGCCGAAGTTAGCCCATCCTTCTAGTTTTAATATTATGCTTTCTATACAACTCTGTGTTTACTAAAAATCTAAGTGCGCTTTCACTTCTATAGGGCCTAATGGTTTTAGCCATAAAACCATGACCATATTCCATTCTACGGTAAATGTGGAGCTCAATAAACTCGGACTCCTTGAATGCTCGAGGGAAGTGACTATACTACTAATTGAAATCGGCGTGCCCGTTCGATAACCCTACGTTCTAAGTTTTCCTATCTTGGGATCTACGAACCCTATCTTGTTCCAGCTCTACAATATGTCGGTCAATATTTCTTCGCCTATTTAACGATCTACGCGATGTGTTTTCTGCCTGTTCTAATGCTCTATTATGTAAGTTTCTCCTATGCATCGACCGACGTTGTGTATCGGCCGCCTGTTCTGCCTGTCTAATCACTGAATTCGTTCTGCGTTCCCTATGCTCTACAGTATTTTGTAATTGCTCAACCTACCTAATCACTCGATCCGTTCTGCGTTCTCTATGCTCTGCTGTATTTTGTACTTGCTCGTATTCTCTATATTCTAAATTTCCCCAACGGGTCGACCTACGTCGACTATCGGCCGCCTGTTCTGCCTGTCTAATCACTGGATCCGTTCGGCGTTCCCTATGATCTTCTGTATTTTGGTCTTGCTCCTTTAATCTTACGTTTATATTTTGCCTACGAGCCTGTTCCTCTTGTCTATTTGCTATACTTGAGGAATATCCCTTGAAGAGAGTATTCGCCCGGACACATCGGAGACTACACTTGATATCGCATCAGTATGCGGGACACTATAAACAGGGGATATATCAATAGTTCCCTAACTGGGGCCATCACTGGGCTCCTCGTTACTTATAGTCGGAACAGATAGAAGTAGAGATGCCGGCGGATCAGGGGAGAAATCCCGAGGGGAAGTCTTCTTCCGCTTTGGTGATTAATTTAATAGTTTAAAACTATTAAACTGAGTTTCTAAAGATAAAAACTCATCCTAAAGCTTTAGAAAACTAGCCGCCAGAGTTTTGACTCCTTCCCTAGTCCGACTCATAAATACACGCATATCCATTTGTACGTCCCGACACGCTTCACAGCTCCATTTTAGGCCCCCACCGTTTCCAATACTGTCTTTAACCCTGGCCGTGTAACCATCACACTTAACATGCATGACATTGTCACATAGCCAGCATAACAGATAGTCATCTTGGAGCTTTTGGGGTGGGGACACTTTTTGTATGAGCAGACAACCATTTTTAAATATGAATTTATTTAAAGCAAAAATAAAATAAAAACCAGAAAATACCGGCTTTCGTAATATTTCGTTGGAAAACAACAAAGTTATTGAGGTTAAAGCATATTCATGACAGATCGTTCCTATGGGAGCTATATGATATAGTCAACCGATTTTGATAAAACTTGGTGAATATGTTAAGAAGTCTATAAAAAGAACGAACAACAACACAACTGTGTACAAAGAGCGCCAGTGCAAGCGAGAGAATTACCGCAAAACAGAAAATCAAAGTATGTATATGCAGATACAAAAACAAAACTGTAAAGTTTTGTTGTTGTTGAGTAAAGCCCAAATTAAATTATAACTTTGATAAAATGTTTTAGAACAAATTTAAACGATCGCGAGATAGTTCGATTTTAAACAAATTTTGTTTTAAACTTTAAGCCGAAATTAAAGGCGGGGATAAAAGAAAATTAAATTAAAACGAGAGCGCAAAAAAAACACGTCCGAGTTCGTTGAAGTGAAGAGAAAGCAAGGCTCGAAGGACCAATGTTTTTAGGACGGCGAGGGAACCCAAAGTACAATACTTCTTCTTAGCTCCAAAAAGTTAGTAGTTGGAAAAAGTTGATGATGGCCAATTGACTTATGATGGACGACTAGCGGAACGATTTATAGAGAAAAACTTATTGCGAATAGTTACAGAGTGAGGGCGTGGGTATGGGTTGAAAAATAAAACGAACTAACCCAAGGTGGAGGTCTACATAAAAACTCCGTATCATCTCGAGTGTGGCCGTCTGCGTCCGAATGCTAAAAAAATGTTGTACCTACGATAATTCAATTAACTTCTTCATGATCAATATATAATAATTTAATTTCTAAAACTCACCAATTGCAATACAATTAATAAAATAAGTATAAAATTGTGATCATAAATTTTGACTCCCCTGTTAAATTCTTGGTGTACGCCCCTGTACACCGCTGACCATACACACACATATACTTATGTAAGTTAAAAATTTGTTTTATAGAAATTAGTTTTGGAATTTTCAGACTGAAGTTTACTTAAAACAATTCTACGATAGCTAGCTAAAATTCTGAGTTGACGTCGGCAGCGCTGCTGGTAAAAGCTTGCGACATCATTGGCATCCGGCGGCGGCTGGATTCCTATGAATTGCAAGCGACAAACTTGCAGACTGCTGATTCTGCTGATTCGGTGTGTTTATTTGTGTTATATTTGCAGTTCTTCACCGCTGCGGGATTGTACAATAATTCTCGTCGTTAAATCTTCCCCTCTTAATTTCTGCTTGTCCTCAAGCAGTTTTGGTTTTTTAGTTTTCCTTTTTTTTTTAAAGTAAGGGACGTCATTAATAGGAATTTGTTGTGGTCTGCGTGGTGCTGTTTTAGTTTTTTTTGGCTTGCATCTCTTCCCCTATGTCAGAGGTAAGTTGAGTTGGGATATGGCTTATCTGTAGTTTAACGGTTTTTTATACCGTGTTCCCATAGGGTCAACAGCCGAGTCGATTAAGACATGTCCGGCTGTCCGTAATTCCGTATGAACACGTGGATCTCAGAGACTAGAGCTAGAGGCTATATAATTTCTGCTGATAGTGCAAATCAAGAATATATATTTTCTATATAGTCGGAGATGCTTCCTTCTATGCGTAGCAAACTTATGACCAAAATTAATATAACTTTTTTTAGATCGTTGGGCTATCTTCGGCCACGCCGAAGTTCGGATACCTTTACTCTGTCTTTTTCAATTACATATAAATCACCCGAACCATTTGAAAAGTATATGAACCTAATCATGACACTTGCTCTTCAGTATTTTGTAATTGCTCAACCTGCCTAATCACTGGATTCGTTCTGCGATCTCCATGCTCTGCTGTATTTTGTACTTGCTCGTTGGCTCTATATTCTGAATTTCTCCTACGGGTCGACCGACGTCGACTATCGGCCACTTGTTCTGTCTGTCTAATCACTGGATCCGTTCTGCGTTCCCTATGTTATACAGTATTTTGTAATTGCTCAACTTGTCTAATCAATGGATCTGTTCGGTGTTCTCTATGCTCTGCTGTATTTTCAATTTGCTCCTTGGCTCTATATTCTGAATTTCTCCTACGTGTCGAATCAGGTACATGGTCTGGTGCAGGTGCGGGATACATAATATTTCTCGGTATTTCCGAGAAAACTTTCGAAGCAGGTATCACCCTTTTCACCTACACGAGAATTGTTAAAACAAAATTGTGAATGGAATTTTTGCGAAAAAATAAGTATATAACTTTACATTGGTGCTGTTTTTTTCGAGGATAATTGACCTATCTCATTTCTTTCGAGAGCACTGTTTAAAGCTGACGAAAATTATGCCACTAATGAAAAGGAAATGTTGGCAATAGCTTGGACTTTAAAAGCTCTCAAAAATTACCTTTAAATCAAAAGTGAAAATCTTTACAAACCGTAATCAGCCCCTAACTTACTCCCTTAGTAGTTGGAATGGTAATGCAGAATAAAAAGATAGACATCCAATCAAACCAGGCACGGGTAAGAGAGTTGCTGATGCAATATCAAGAGTCACCCAAGTCAATTTGGTAATAACTCAACACAGTTCAGAAAGCTTTTTTGAATATTTGATTCCCAGTGCTGGCCTCCCCATTAATAACAGAAATATGATAGGCATCCCCAAAAAGTCCAAAACTTAGGGTAACACCAATTCCACAGTATCTTGCACATATAATATCAACATTTACTTAATAGGAAGTGCATTCTGCTATAGAACCGACCGTAATAGACAAACTCATACAACTCGTGCAAGAGAAAACTAGAAGGATGAGCTAACTTCGGCCACGCCGAAGTTCGGATACCTTTGCAAACTGTTTCTATCAATTACATATAAATTACCAGAATTATAAGAAAGTATATACAACTAATCATGCCCATGGCTCCAAAAAATAAACTTACGAGTAAAAAAAATTTATTTTTATTTGGTCCAATTGTTCCTATAGGAGCTTTATCATTTAGTAGGCCGATTCTATCAAAACTCAACAGACACATTTTTATATATACCAAATAACCAAGATTTTCATCTAAAACCAATTTTTTGGCCGATCGTTGTTATGGGGGCTATATGATATAGTCAACCGATTTTGTTAAGAAGTATATAAAACTCACAAATACCGGCTTTCGTAATGTTTCGTTGGAAAACAACAAAGTTATTGAGGTTAAAGCATATTCATGACAGATTGTTCCTATGGGAGCTATATGATATAGTCAACCGATTTTGATAAAACTTGGTGGATATGTTAAGAAGTATATAAAACTCACAAATACCGGCTTTCGTAATATTTCGTTGGAAAACAACAAAGTTATTAAGGTTAAAGCTTATTCATGACCGATCGTTCCTATGGGAGCTATATGATATAGTCATCCTATCGGAATGATTCCGAGATATACAATGCCTGCAGCAAAAAGAAGCCTATTTGCAAAATTTGAGCTTTGTAGCTTTAAGGGTCTTGGAGAAGATTGCGTTGATCCAGACAGACGGACAGACCGACAGACGGACAACGGACAGACGGACAGGTCTAAATGAACTCAGCTCATCATGCTGATCAAGAATATATATACTTTATATAGTCGGAGATGCTTCCTTCTATGCGTTGCAAACTTCTGACCAAAATTAATATACCTTTTTTGCAAAGGTATAATAATAAAGTTAAAAGCAACAGCCGATATAAACTAAACCCTTCACAATATACTTTTTTAAAGCGGTATCTCTCAATTCTAAGTCTATTACATTTAGGTTAAGAGCTTCACTCTCTGAAAAAAATTTCAAAATTTCAGCTCTGTAGCTTTAAGGGTCTCGGAGGAGATTGCGTTGATCCAGACAGACGGACGGACAGACGGACAGACAGACAGACAGACAGACAGACAGACAGACAGACAGACGGACAGACGGACATACTGACAGACGGACAGGGCTAAATGAACTCAGCTCATCGTGCTGATCAAGAATATATATACTTTATATAGTCGGAGATGCTTCCTTCTATGCGTTGCAAACTTCTAAACAAAATTAATATACCTTTTTTGCAAAGGTATAATAATAAAGTTAAACTAAAGTTAAAACCCTTCACAAATTACCTTTTTACTGCGGTATCTCTCAATTCTAAGTCTATTACATTTATGTTGAGAGCTCAATTAGTTATCCAAAATTTTCAAGCCCCGCCTAACAAGACTGCTGTCAATGGACAAGTTGAGAGTGTCCACTCTTCACTCTCTGAAATAATGAGATTCATTAAAACCAAACAAGAACACCAAAGACACTAGTCTCCGATAACGAAATGTAATATTAACACACCTCCCCATCAGCACTTCACTATTCTTTTATTGTTATGAGCTCAATTAGTTATCCAAATTTTCAAGGTCAAGTTAAAAGGTAAAAGGGTGTATTGAAGTCGCTAAAATGTATGTAACAGGCAGAAGGAAGCATTTCCGACCCCATAAAGTTTATATATTCTTGATCAGGCTGTTGATGCTGATCATCAACGATTGAGACATGCCCGTCTTTACGTCCGTCTATCCCTTTGTCCATTCGTCTATCCGTCCGTCTGTCCGTCCGTATGAACACGTAGATCTCAGAGACTATAAGAGCTAGACCAACCAAATTTGGTGTCAACATTCTTGTAGTGTCTACGCAGGCCAAGTTTGTTTCAAATTTTTGCCATGCGTAACTCCGCCCCTGCAATTTAGAAAAAAACCAAAAGGCAGAGCTGTATTTAAGGTGCAGCATTCTTATTTAGCACACAATACTATGACAAATATGCATCCTCTGACTTTGTTAAAATCGGATAATAAATAGCGTAGATATACCTATAATCAATTTGTTGAAAGTTGAGCACGGTTAGAGTGAGTGAGATAGCATGCGTTCATGCTGTGTATATAAACACAGGCACACATGGTAGGAGTAAGCGAGTAAGCGTACGTTTATTGTTGGCACATATGTATGAATTTTCATTCATGTACATATGCATAGTGACGTTATAGAATTAACTTCAAACACCAAACCTATCTACAACTTGTATACAAGACCCACGAATTGCTGATCAAGCATTTTTAAGAACCATGCTCAGATCATTTTGCACTTATATACCATAAACAAAATGCTCAGATCATATTGCACTTATATACTAACACTCTTATATACTTTAATATTTAGAGTCTCAAAATGCTCAGATCATATTGCACTTATATACTAACACTCTTATATACTTTAATATTTAGAGTCTCAAAATGCAAGACCAAACTCTGTACTTTTAGTTCTTAAGTAACCAAGCAACTATGCGGTCATAAATAAAAATTCAAAATACTTAAAACTCGGTTTACTTTATTTTGATGAACTTACATCAGTAAGTAAACGTTATTGGCGCAGTCGTTTTGATAATTAATAGGTAACTGTGTTAAAGTTACCTCTGATAATTATCCGCGAAAACAAACCCATCGCTCTTAAGGGTTTAATCGAATAAATATTGATCCTTTGGACAATAGAAATACTAGGTAGTGAATTAAAATCACTACGAACAGTGTATATGTCTGGGAATTGCAAATCTTTTGATCCCTGCAATCCTTATACATTGGAAAATATAAATTGTGTGTGCAAATGCGATGTCACAATTTAAAAAAAAAAAATATATATAACAAAACAAAAAAAAAATATATGCACATTGACTCATAACATATTATAAGAACATATAACTAGAAGGATGGGCTAACTTCGGCCACGCCAAAGTTCGAATACCTTTGCAAACAAAATTATAAGAAAGTATATAAAACTAATAATGCCCGTGGTTCCAAAAAAAAGACTTACGAGTAAAAAATTTTTTTTTTTTTTTTGGTCCGATTGTTCTTATAGGAGGTATATCATATAGTCGGCCGATTGTGTTAAAACTCAACAGACAGATTTTTATATATACCAAATAACCAAGATTTTCATCTAAAACCAATTTTTTGGCCGATCGTTCCTATATCATATAGATATAGTTAACCGATTTTGATAAAACTTGGTGAATATGTTAAGAAGTATATAAAACTCACAAATACCGGCTTTCGTAATATTTCGTTGGAAAACAACAAAGTTATTAAGGTTAAAGCTTATTCATGACCGATCGTTCCTATGGGAGCTATATGATATAGTCATCCTATCGGAATGATTCCGAGATATACAATGCCTGCAGCAAAAAGAAGCCTAGGTGCAAAATTTGTAGCTTTAAGGGTCTTGGAGATTGCGTTGATCCAGACAGACGGACAGACCGACAGAGGTATCAACCTTTAACCTGGGTGGAACTTAAAACATTACTCATCAACAATTTCAAAAATTGGACTCCATTACCAGTTCTGGTGAACCGCATCTCAAAGGCCGAATACAATTCGTAAGCTAGTGGATTATTTAACTTTGTTATCATATGATATTATTGACAAATTAACTCTTGAGAATGACGAATCTAACACATCAATGTACACTCAGCTAATGGATAGGGCCATTCAGCAAGTTATATCGGAACAAGTTCCATTTAAATTACAATTAAGAATGGAAAATGCTGACACCAGCACAATATCCGGTCTGCGACAAGCAGCCATAGAATAGAAAATTTATGATTTTGAATACAAATTAAAGCCTCAAAATAACTCAAAAAGTTTCAGAAATCAAGTTTCAAATGCACTTTATTTACCCACTAACACTAATTACCAACGTAATTACAATACTAACCGAAAC
Organism: Drosophila neocordata; assembly: GCA_018903615.1. Taxonomy (NCBI): domain Eukaryota; kingdom Metazoa; phylum Arthropoda; class Insecta; order Diptera; family Drosophilidae; genus Drosophila; species Drosophila neocordata. The sequence goes on from JAEIGI010000223.1 coordinate 30,696, forward strand.
GTCCCCAATAATAATTTTAATCAAAATATTCTAACAATAATACATACCATGAAAAACCACATTCTACACAAATATACCAAAATCAGAATAGCTATAACAATAATACACTGTAAGGAAGTTTTTCCAGGCCGGGGTACAACTCTCAGTCTCCCCAGGGCCTTTCCTACACAGAAAATTTATATAAGAAATCCGGACTTGATGACTAAAAAAAAGGGAGCATATCCATATTCGTAGTTGGCTTGCTCTAGTTATTTATCACGTTAATTATGCCTAACGGAGGATGGAATGAGTAGGACTGGTTTTGTGATTCGGTGTTAAACATTATAAATTTTATTAATGTCACTCTGATCTGCAGTAAACATTAGTTAAATCTAATCTACTTATTTTACCACACTCTGACCTGATAAAGTTGCTATGGGGGTAGCCCTGTTGGCCACTGGTTAGACTCACCCGCTTTACACACACCCTTGTTTAACTTAGTATCTGGGGAGGTTGTTTAACTTTCTCTTCGTAGCTCTGCGTTGTCTACTCCTTGTAGTTGATGATTGTCATCCTGGCTGTTAGGGACACTTTACTTTCACTCCATATATTTATATTCACGCACTTTACTTTTGCTGCTTCAACTCATCTCGATCTCGGTCCTAGCTCAACTAATCTGTCGATTTAATTTTCGACAGCCCTTAGCCATTGATTTTGTCGTCGACGCCGGCAGCGACCAATCAAAACTTGCCAACGCATTTTGGCGATGACGCGATCGATGCAGTCGCCGAAAAACATGCGTAGCTTAGGCGTCTAGAAGTTTCTAGAACAAAAGAAACTGCGCAATAACTCTGTCGCTTCCATTCGCGAGTCCCGTTGCAATTCCTATTGCTACATACAAGTTAACAAGTAACCCTCGCTTGTTATATCATTAGTATTTAGGCTACCCTCGCATGCGCATTCCGCTGACACATCATTGTCAGCGCAATGCCCCAATGCAAAGTCAGTACTGGAAACATGATACTTGACGTTGCGCAAGTTGATTGTTTATCAGTTATGCTGAGCCGGCATTGCTGGATATGGGCTTTGTATTAGTTTTAAGTAAAATTTATAATCAGTTCGATATTGAATAAAGAAGACACAACTTGTGTTTATTGTACTCCGGCAACAAGCCGTTATTTTGTTATTTAAATTGAAACATTGCTGAGCCACAAGGCCAGTAATAAGAAGACGAAGTCAAGTCTTCCATCATAATCTTCGTAATGTCAGAAGATTAACAACTATGGAGGATGACCCTTCACAGAAGCCAGCCCATACCTTGTGGTCCATGGCAGAAACATATTCTAAGATGTTAACTGGCGCCCAACGTGGGGCAGAACAGCACCAAAAAGGGATGTTATTTAAGCTGCCCCCAATAAAAATAATCATGTAAGTGAGATGCTTGTTTAGCACAAGTAATACAAAAAAAAAAAGGAAAATTTTATAATTAATTCCAAATTCGAAAGTGTAATTGTGTGGTGTATTTTTCTTCTTTTCAACAAGACCTATCGCCGATTTTAAACTTAAATCGGCTAAGTAAAAAAAAAATAGGCAATTGTAAAAAATTTCTGTCTGTGTGAAGTGTAACTTCGCCAATGTCATAGCGATGACATTGTCGTGCCGCAGTTGGCAAAAAATAATAAAAAAAACAAAAAAAAAGAAACCCTAAGCAAGGCTTAGGTGGCGCGGACCTCTAACGAGGAGTGGACCTTTAACACAACTGGAGCCGCCAAGAACTACATCAAGACCGTAAAGGAGCTTAAAAGAAGTAGTGTCGGTTGGCTTTCCAGAATTCCCTTTTCCTTCTGATGGATCCTTAATGGAGTTTGATGCCATCATGGGCCTGAATCTGTTAACACGGATGAGGGTGGCATCAACTCAAAAGAATACGATACCACAGAACACTGGGAACAAAACTAACTCCGCTATGTTCGGAGATGTTTATCAATGCAGACCTAGGAATGTCTGTTTTAATTAAGGGAGAGTGATCCATAAGGATAACCTCCTGATCTGCCCCTTAAAAAACTTCTTTTATAATTAATTATGTTTGTACTTTTATAAAGGCAGATTCACACGCGTTCCATTTCATTTATGCGATACCTTTTGTCATTATATCAAAGAACAATCTTGATAAGGGCAATTAAAAATACTCACAATTACACTTGCAAATATGATACAATAAATCTCAATGTATCTCATCATAATAATAGAAAGGTTGTGCTAACCAAACATTTCACAGATGTCCCATTAATAAGCTTACTGGAGGCCTCATGTATCAAGGCGCTCCAGTCAAATTAAATAATCCATAAAAGTACTCCAGTCCGAAAACATTGTCCATGTATTAATCACATATCCAAAGATTAAGTCCGTTTGTAGCAAGATAGCAATTCACCCTGTATCCCATCACCACACCATACTACAGCTGCAAGATAACATCGTAGCTGATTGTGACGGCAATATTCTGGCAACTTCAGGATGTACTACTACCAACTATGGCGCAATCTGCAAGGTAGCAAAGGGCGATACTTGCGCTCGAGCCCTACATGCCGGAAGCATAACAAGTAACCCTCGCTTGTTATATCATTAGAATTTAGGCTACCCTCGCATGCGCATTCCGCTGACACATCATTGTCAGCGCAATGCCCCAATGCAAAGTCAGTACTGGAAACATGATACTTGACGTTGCGCAAGTTGATTGTTTATCAGTTATGCTGAGCCGGCATTGCCGGCTATGGGCTTTGTATTAGTTTTAAGTAAAATTTATAATCAGTTCGATATTGAATAAAGAAGACACAACTTGTGTTTATTGTACTCCGGCAACAAGCCGTTATTTTGTTATTTAAATTGAAACATTGCTGAGCCACAAGGCCAGTAATAAGAAGACGAAATGAAGTCTTCCATCATAATCGACATAATTGGACAATCACCAATAGAAGTCATTACTAACCCAAAGGTTGTGGACATCGTGGGACAACCTAATATAATTAACTTACATATATATATGGCGTGACATGCGTATAAGTTAACATCTTTAAAATAGGTTTCTGCTGGGGTAAAACTCTGCTTGTGGTATAACTCAGCTTGGGGTGTCACTCTGCTTGGCACTCAGTATATGTGATAATCGGCGCTACTGAATACTAGGGGTAACCATGCTGCTGTGGAAAAATATATATTAAATACTCTGACTTGCAATATTCTAACTATGATGACCTATCACCCTATCAGTGTGGTTTACAATGGGGGAAAAATATCTTAAAAATAAAAATTACATGCTAACTTAAATTTACAACGAACTCATGATTACTCTTGCCTGTTGGCGCAGAACGCCCTCGGGTTACGTTGAAGAGATCCCCCCTAAGGGGCACAGGGACGTTGGGAGAGCACACTCTCCATCAAGTGGCCCCTGTGAGTTGACTCATCTCTGATATATTGGCTTCTTCTAATTCATTGGGATGTCTGCTGGGCCTCTGTTTGTTGCAATGGTTTGAGGTCATCTATGCTTGCTGTGCGTCGTTGTCTTCCATGGGCTTCTTGTAGGCGGACTATGTTTCTGGAAATAAACTTGATTACTTTGCAGGGCCCATCAAACTTCGGGGCCAGGAAGGCTGGGGTCAATCCTGTAGAATCACATACTACATAATAATAGCTAATGTGAATTCGGGGAGTAGTTGGTCCCAATTGCTCTGGTCTTCTCCTAGGTATTGAGCTATCATCGTCTTGATAGTTCGATTAGCTCTTTCGGTGGGGTTCTGACGTGGTGTATGCGGTGCGTTGTACTGAAGTTCCACTCCAGCTCGTTGACAAAGTTCTCTGAATGATTTACTGGTAAACTGCGTTCCATTGTCGCAGACGAGAGTGCGGGGAGTTCCGAATCGTCCGATGATCCTTTCTCGGAAAGCCTTTTCCAATGCAGTAGTGGTAGCTTTACGCAGAGGTACGAGCTCCACCCATCTACTGTAGACATCTGGAAAGACTAACAAGACTGTGTTACCTTGCTTCGACCGGGGTAGAGGGCCGACAAGATCCGTGCATACTATGCTAAATGGTTCCTTGATTTGGTGTGTGAACATCTTTCCTGCTGGTTTTGTTTGATCTACTTTGTATCGTTGGCATTTTATGCAGCTGCGAACATGACGTGTGACGTCACGAAAGAATCCAGTCCAATAGTATTTCTGGGCTATTCTCATTATTGTCTTCCTGATTCCAAAATGCCCTGCTGTGGGTTCATTGTGGCATTCCTGTAGTACTCGTTCTCGGTTTTCTTTTGGTACACATAGCTTCCATGGAATGGGGTCATCTTCTTCTGGGTGGTGATCTCTCCTGCGGTAGAGTTGATCACCTTCTTATCGATAGTCGGGAAACTGGTCAGGTTGTTCCTCGATTTGGCGTTTGATTTTACGCCACCATGTACACTTTGGCAGGGTATCCTGTATGCTGTTGAACACATCTAAGGGCTGTCGAGACAGGGCGTCCGCTACTATGTTTAGCTTCCCTCGGTGGTACTGGATGTCGAACTCGTATTGTTGTAGTTCGAGTGCCCAACGAGCGATGCGTCCTGTTGGATTATCTATGGAGTTGAGCCATTTAAGGGCCTGATGATCCGTGATAACTTCGAATCACTTGGCATTCTTTTTCAGCAATTTAGTGATAGGCTGAACGAAGTTGGAGAACTCTGGAACGAAGCGGCGATACATTGGTAGGGGATGATAGCTCGCGCACTGCGGCTACTTTTTCATAACGTGTCCGAGGAATTGCATCCTGCGCTTGAAGAACCTGCATTTTGCTTGGTTTATACGCAGGTTAGCTTCTCGTAGCCTGCGAAAAACTTCTCGTAGATGCGTCATGTGTTCCTCCAGTGTGCTGCCTACAACGATGATGTCGTCTAGGTAGGCGAAAGCAAAAGGATCCATTTCGGGGCCTATTACGCTATCCAAAGCGCGTTGAAATGTGGCGGCTGCTGAATGTAGTCCAAATGGCATAACTTTCCAATGAAACAGCCCACGACCGGGGACTGTGAAAGCTGTGCATTCGCGGCATTGAGTTGCCTGAAATCTATACACATGCGCATGCCACCAGGTTTATTACCCACTAATTCGATGGGGGCGCTGTGTGGGCTTTTCGATGGTTCTATGCGGCGTTCCAGCAGTAACTGGTCTACTGTATCATTGATGATCTTCTGCTGTGCTGGATTACGGGGGTAATATCTCTGCTTAATGGGACGGTCGTCCTTCATTGTAATAACATGCTCTGCTATGTGGGTGACACCTTTTAAAGTGTCGAATTAAGGCAGCTCGGTTGCCAAAAATTCTTCTATGAGTGGAGTTGAGCTAGGGTCTTTGATCGGGGATGGGGATTCACGCATTGTTGGTTCACTTGGTTTAGTATCTTCGGGGGTCACTGGCAGTGTTGTTTTTATTAAACTTAGTTTCGTTGACTTACGTAAGAGGCTTCCTTCTACATGCTTGCGGAAGGGGTTGCTTATTATCGCATGGTCCGATGGGGGAGGTAGAGCTGCACGTCTGGTCCAACTCTCAGCTGGGCTTTTGTTCCTTTGGTAGAACGTTGGGTCATCTGTGGTTAACTTGGGCTGTGGGTCACGGCTGGTAATTATCGTCGACTTGATCGGTGGCCTGATACTAGACTCTGTGATAGTATCAACACGGGTGAATGATCCATTGGACTGCGTTACAGTAGATTCCAATCTGATGAAATTTTCTCCGCATTGGATCGTGGTGCCAATACCACGGAGAAAATCTGAACCCAGAATCATCTGGTCCATAATGCCTGGTAGAATTAACAATGGTAACTTGGTGTGAGATATTTCTAACCACACGTCGGCTTCGATGGCTTGGGTGATCTCCTTACGATATCCGTCGGCTAAGTATTTGTTTCCAGTCTTCTGTGGCTGATACTTGTTGTGCCAAAGAATGGCTGATGAAGCTTTTTGTAGCTCCGGTGTCCAACGTTGCGTTTATCTCGTGACCATTGATTTGGATTAATGCTAGCAGGCGTCCTTCAGCAAATTGAAGTCGGCTTATACTTGGGGATGATTTGGCGCTTCCTTTGTTTGATCCCCGTTCAAACAAATGCGCTCGGCGTTTCCCGAACGTTTGCAGCATTCGATGGTTCGAATGCCTCTTCTTCCGCATTCCCAACAGAAAAGTCTGCGTCGGTTGGTACATTTGTGAGCAAAATGTCCATGTTGGCTGCAATTCCTGCAGGCGCGTTGCGTATCTATGCGTGTGTCCGCCAGTTGGTAGACGTTAGATCTGTTGGCTTGGCGTCCAGCACCAGGCTGATAGGTGGACTTGTTGTTAATCCTGTTCTTGCGTGGCTCAGCTCGGGGTACATCTAAGATTTGTTGAACCTGGTTGTCGTAGGCAGAGGACATATTGACCTGGGAATTAAAAGAAGTTGTAAAACTTGTGGAACTTTGGCTTCGTATGACCTCATAGTTGACAATTAACCGTGTTAGCTCGGTTAAATCTTGAAAATCCCTGCGACGAGTGTACAGCTGGTACTCGGGATGCAGGTTGTCATAGATGCGTTCCAATTCTTGTGGTCCGGTATAATTGGCTCTTCGCATCATGAGACGAAGCTCGACCAAATATTGTTTAAATGGTTCTCCTGTGCGTTGTTTTCTGGTTCGAATAGCATCCTCCAGTTTTTTAAAGTATCGGGGTGGCAAGAAAAATTCCAGAAATCCTTGCTTGAAGCTCATCCAGGATGATTCTAGTAATCCGCTGGTTTGCCACCATCTTTCGGTTCGGCCAGATAAAATAATTGACATCATTCTTGGTAATGACTCAGTATTGAGGCGATACGTGGCTGCGCGTGTTTCCAATTTTTCCAGAAAATAAAGTGGATCGGTTGTCCCATCGAAGATAATGCCCCATTTGGACACTTTATCTGCTGAGGTTTTCCGTGGATCGTGGTGTAGTTGACATGCCTGCTGCGGTTGCTTGTGGTGGACATGCGGGTGCTGGTGAAGCTCTTCTATCAATGTCCTGATTCATGGTTATCCCGATCTCGATTGCATGCTCTTTGCACCTTGCGGGAGATACAGAACGTGATCGTGGTTTAATATCCAGGCTCTTGTCGATGGTTGCCGTCTGTCCATAGTGGGCTTCTAATTCTGCTAGGCGTGCAAGCACGTCTGGTTTATGGTCTTCTCTGGAGGCAAAACTGGAAAATCGGCTGCGCATTTCTTTCACGGTGCCGCCTTGGGTTAATTCAATTTCCGTAAAGAAATTTTCTAGTTCAGCTTTTCGGCGATACGTGATCCATTTGACACCCATGTTGCTAGAGTATCCAAATAGAACGTTGCTGAAATTGAACAATTTATTAAACAGGCGGTGTTTAATTTTAATAAATGATAAATATTGCCACGGGCTAATTATCCTGGGTATCCTTGATAACTTGTTGACTATGCGTAGGTTTCTTGACTCGGGGTGTCCTTGAGGACTGATGACTAAGTATTCTCGGTTGGTTTGTTATATCGTTGATTGATCCTGGTTGATTTTGAATATCGTTGGTTAATCCTGGTTGACTTTGAATATCGTTGGTTGCTTGTTGACTTTGGATATCCTTTGTTGATTCTGGTCTGCGATGAATATCCTTGGTTTCTTGTTGACTTTGATCCTTGTTGTTCACTGTTGATTTTATTTAAGGACTCTTGACTATCCTCTTGTGTATCCTTGGACTGCTTGCGTTGAAGTCTGCTTGATAAATCCTTGACTTAGGATCGACTGTTCTGGTTGACGTCTTCCTGGTGACTCCCTTTTACTTCCATCTGCCCCAAATAGAAGTTGCTCTGCTTGTCTCAGAAGCTGCAATTATCCTTATTGTTATTAATTGCAGTTTCTTTTATTTTATTTTTCGCCGTTACTGCTATGCTTTGTACATGGGTAATGTGTGTAGCGATGCGAAGTCGACCAATAGGAACCAAGCAGGAGACCCCCCCTTCTGTTCCTCATCAAAACAATTCAGTGTGGGAGAAGGAGACAAAAAAAAAATGCTTGAGTGCTATGTAGGGTGTATGAATTTCAGTTTTTTCTATAATACTTTGCTGTGACTGTACCATCGCATGAATTCGAAACGGGGCTTCGCTGCCGCGTTTTTCTATTTCTCTTTGACTTGCCTGCAATTTTTAAATTCTAACTGTGCTTGCTAAACGAATTGTCTGTCGATGATTCTGCTGCCTATTTGATCACGACTCGGCTGGGCCCATTAGCTATGTCAATGATTTTGTATTTAGTTTTATCGTTGACTCACTTACAACTAAATTCCTGGGGTTGATTATACTAAGTACTCTACCGTGACTCTGCTGAGTATGTTAGCTATGACGATGGTTTTGTACCTAGTTCTATCACTGGCTTGCTTAAAACTAACTTTCTGTCGTTGATTCTACTGATTACTCTATCTTGACTCTGCTGGGTGAATTAGCTATGTCGGTGATCCTATAGACAGACCTATCGTTGACTTTTTAAATTGAATTCTTGCTGGCGGTGCTTTCATGCGGGGTAAGTGAACAATGTAATTGACTTATGGTGCACTTGGGATACTCTGTGATATGCCAGCATTAACACACAATACAAAAAAATTAATTTATTTCAAAAATTTCGTTTATATTGCTGAAAGGGAATTTTGTTAGGCATATATGTTAGCATGATTTGGGTTATGGTGGGTATTTATTCCAAACAGATGAAATCCTTTATAAAGAAATTATTTATATATAAAAATGTATAAAAATAATAATGTTCACGCCAGAAAGGGTGAAACAGCGGGTAGGAGCGAATTCGGACACTGACGGTCACACCTGGGATGATATGGAGTTTTGGGATGAGAACTCCATCTTGAGTTAGTCTGCCGCTTTTGACTTTCATCCCGTCAATTCCGGAACCCGTTCCCCCCCACACTTTTTTCAAAACAACCTAAATCTTTAAAGATCTTTTGTATCGCCAAGTGGCCAACGTAACCTGGGTACTTCACATCCTAATAAATCGAGTGTGTTAATCAAACGAAGTTAACGCGTCGTATTACTCCCCTTTCCCTAATTTTCTCCCAGGAACAGAAGCTCTTCGCCCCCCCAAACATTGGTCCTTCGAGCCGGATATTCTTCCTCTCGACCCCAGCATCGCATCGGTGGAGAATCTGCTAAGTAGACAAACTTTAATTCCAACATATTAATTAGCACACACACATACACATACTTACCTGCAGTGAAAAGTTTCCCCGCTTTTTTCCATAGCGACTTTCACTCTAATTTGTATGTACATTCTATGTAATTGTGTCCTGTGCCCTCACCTATCCT
>JAEIGI010000188.1:0-50345 GCA_018903615.1 Drosophila neocordata
ATACATAAGATTATCCAAATCGACATCCATAACATTACCCAAATTGGCATCCATTTCGATATTCATATCGATAAAAAAAGCGATATCCATCTCGATATCCAAATCGATATCCATCTCCATATCCATATCGGGTTCCATATCGATATCCACAGAGATATATACATGGATATCCATATCAATTACTCTATCGATATTCATATCTATATACATAACATTATACAAATCGATATCCATATCTATATCCATATAGATATCCACATAGATATCCATAAAGATATCCATATAGATATCCATATCGTTATCCAAATAGATATACATATAGATATGCATATCCTTATCCATATCAATATCGACATTGAAATCTATATCGATATCGATATCCATATCGATATCCAAAGCGATATCTATATCGACATCCACAGCGATATCCATATCGACATCCAAATCGATATCCATATCGATATTCATCTCGATATCCATATTGATATACATACACGATATCGATACATATATCGATATCCATATCGATTTCCATATCGATATGCATATCGATATCCATATCGATATCCATATCGATATCCATATCGATATCCATTCCGATATCCATATCGATATCCATATCAATATCCATATCGATATCCATATCGATATCCATATCGATATCCATATCGATATCCAAATCGATATGCATATTGATATCCATCTTCATATCCATATCGGGTTTCATATCGATATCTATATAAATATCCATATCGATATCCATATCGATATCCATATCGATATCCATATCGATATCCATATCGATATCCATATCGATATCCATATCGATATCCAAATCGATATGCATATTGATATCCAACTTCATATCCATATCGGGTTTCATATCGATATCCATATAGATATACATATGGATATCCATATCGATTACTCTATCGATATTATAGATATCCATATAGATAGCCATATAGATATCCTTATAGATATCCATATCGCTATCCATATCAAAATCGACATCGAAATCCATATCCATATCCATATCTATATATATCCATATATCCATATCGATATACATATCGATATCCATATCGGTATCCATATGGATATCCACATCGATTACTATATAGATTACCATATCAATAATCCCATCGATATACATAAGATTATCCAAATCGACATCCATAACTTTATCCAAATCCATATCGATATCCATGTCGATATGCATATCGATATCCATATCGATATCCATATCGATATCCATATCGATATCCATATCGATATCCATATCGATATCCATATCGATATCCATATCGATATCCATATCGATATCCATATCGATATTCATAGCGATATCCATATCTATCCATATCGATATCCATATCCATATCTATATCGATATCCATGTTGATATCCATATCGACGTCGACATCGATATCCATATCGATATCCACATCGATATCCAAATCGATGTCCACATTGATATCCATATAGATATACATATAGATATGCATATCGCTATCTATATCAAAATCCACTTCGAAATCCACATCGATATCCATATCGATATCCATATCGATATTCATATCGATATATCTATCGATATCCATATCGGTATCCATACGGATATCCACATCGATTACTATATCGATTACCATATCGATATCCATATCGATCCATATCGAAATCCACATTGCTATCCATATCGGTATACATATTGTTATCCATATCGATATCCAAATCGATATCCATATCGATATACATATCGATATCCATATCGATATCCATATCGATATACATATCGATATCCATATCGATATCCATATCGATATCCATATCGATATCCATATCGATATCCATATCGATATCCATATCGATATCCATATCGATATCCATATCGATATCCATATCGCTATACATATAGATATCCATATCGATATCCAAACCGATATCAATATCGACATCCAAATCGATATCCATATCGATATCTACATCGATATCCATATCGATATCCATATCGATATCGATATCGATATCCATATCGATATTCATAGCGATATTCATATCTATCCATATCGAATCCATATCGATCCATATCGATAGCCATGTCGATATCCATATCGATATCCATTTCGATATTCATATCGATATTCATAGCGATATCCATATCTATCCATATCGATATCCATATCCATATCGATATCCATATCGATATCCATATCGTTATACATATCGATATTCATAGCGATATCCGTATCTATCCATATCAATATCCATATCCATATCAATATCCATATCGATATCCATATCGATAGCCATATCGATATCCATATCGATAGCCATATCGATATCCATATCGATATTCATAGCGATATCCATATCTATCCATATCGATATCCATATCCATATCGATATCCATATCGATATCCATATCGATATCCATATCGATATCCATATCGATATCCATATCGTTATTCATATCGATATTCATAGCCATATCCATATCTATCCATATCGATATCCATATCCATATCCATATCCATATCGATATCCATATCGATATCCATTTCGATATCCATATCGATATTCATAGCGATATCCATATCGAAATCCACGTTGATATCCATATCGATATCCATATCGATATCCATATCGATATCCATATCGATATCCATATCGATATCCATTTCGATATCCATATCGATATTCATAGCGATATCCATATCGAAATCCACGTTGATATCCATATCGATATCCATATCGATATCCATATCGATATCCATATCGATAACCATATCGATATCCATATCGATATCGATATCGTTATCCATATCGATATCCATATCGTTATCCATATCGATATTCATAGCGAAATCCATATCTATCCATAACGATATCCATATCCATATCAATATCCATATCGATATCCATATCGATATACATATCGATATCCATATCAATATCCATAGCGATATCCAAATCGATACACATATCGATATCCATATCGATATCCATATCGTTATCCATAACGATATCCAGATTTTTATCCATACCGATATCCATATCGATATCCATATCGATATCGATTTCGATATGTATATTGATATCCATCTCGATATCCAAATCGAAATGCATATTAATATATTCAGATATTCATATCTATATCGGGTTTCATATCGATATCCATATAGATATACATATGGATATCCATATCGATTACTCTATCGATATTCATACTAAAATACATAACATTATCAAAATCGATATCCACATAGATATCAATATAGATATCCATATAGATATCCATATAGATATCCATATTGATATCCCTATCCATATCCATATCAATATCCATATCGATATCCATATCGATATACATATCGATATCCATATCGGTATACATATCGATATCCATATCAATATCCATATCGATATCCAAATTGATACATATATCGATATCCATTTCGATATCCATATCGTTATCCATATCGTTATCCATATCGATATCCAGATTTTTATCCATATCGATATCCATATCGATATCCATTTCGATATCCATATCGATATTCATAGCGATATCCATATCTACCCATATCGATATCCATATCCATATCGATATCAATATCGATATCCATATCGATATCCATATCGTTATCCATATCGACATCCAAATCGATATCCATATCGATATCTACATCGATATCCATATCGATATCCATATCGATATCCATATCGATATCCATATCGATATCCATATCGATATCCATATCGATATCCATATCGATATCCATATCGATATCCATATCGATATCCATATCGATATCCATATGGTTATCCATATCGATATCCATATGGTTATCCATATCGATATACATATAGATATCCATATCGATATCCAAATCGATATCCATATCGACATCCAAATCGATATCCATATCGATATCTACATCGATATCCATATCGATATCCATATCAATATCGATATCGATATCCATATCGATATTCATAGCGATATTCATATCTATCCATATCGATATCCATATCGATCCATATCGATATCCATGTCGATATCGATATCCATATCGTTCCATATCGATATCCATGTCGATATCCATATCGATATCCATATCGATATCCATATCGATATCCATATCGATATCCGTATCGATATCCATATCGATATCCATATCGATATTTATATCGATATCCATATCTATCCATATCGATATCCATATCCATATCGATATCCATATCGATATCCATATCGATATCCATATCGATATCCATATCATTATCCATATCGATATACATATCCATATCGATATCCATATCCATATCGATATCCATATCGATATCCATATCGATATCCATATCGATATCCATATCGATATCCATATCGATATCCATATCGATATCCATATCGATATCCATATCGATATCCATATCGATATCCATATCGATATCCATATCGATATCCATATCGATATCCATATCGATATCCATATCGATATCCATATCGATATCCATATCGATATCCATATCGATATCCATAGCGGTCCATATCGATATCCATGTCAATATCCATATCGATATCCATATCGATATCCATATCGATATCCATATCGATATCCATGTTGATCTCCATATCGATGTCGACATCGATATCCATTTCGATATCCATATCGATATCCAAATCGATGTCCACTTCGAAATCCACATCGATATCCATATCAATAACCATATCGATATTCATATCGATAAATATATCGATATTCATATCGATATCCATATCGATATTCATAGTGATATCCATATCTATCCATATCGATATCCATATCGATATCCATATCGATATCCATATCGATATCCATATCGATATCCATATCGATATCCATATCGATATCCATATCGATATCCATATCGATATCCATATCGATATCCATATCGATATCCATATCGATATCTACATCAATATCCATATCGATATCCATATCGATATCGATATCCATTTCGATATTCATAGCGATATTCATATCTATCCATATCGATATCCATATCGATATCCATATCGATATCCATATCGATATCCATATGGTTATCCATATCGATATACATGGAGATATCCATATCGATATCCAAACCGATATCCATATCGACATCCGAATCGATATCCATATCGATATCTACATCGATATCCATATCGATATTCATAGCGATATTCATACCTATCCATATCGATATCCATATCGATCCATATCGATAGCCATATCGATATCCATATCGATATCCATATCGATATTCATATCGATATCCATATCGATATCCATATCGATATCCATATCGATATCCATATCGATATCCATATCGATATCCATATCGATATCCATATCGATATTCATAGCGATATCCATATCTATCCATATCGATATCCATATCGATATCCATATCGATTTCCATATCGATATCCATATCGTTATCCATATCGATATTCATAGCGATATCCATATCTATCCATATCGATATCCATATCCATATCCAAATCGATATCCATATCGATATCCATTTCGATATCCATATCGATATTCATAGCGATATCCATATCGATATTCATAGCGATATCCATATCTATCCATATCGATATCCATATCGATATCCATATCGATATCCATATCGATATCCATATCGATATCCATATCGATATCCATATCGATATCCATATCGATATCCATATCGATATCCATATCCATATCCATATCGATATCCATATCGATATCCATATCGATATCCATATCGATATCCGTATCGATATCCATAGCGGTCCATATCGATATCCATGTCAATATCCATATCGATATCCATATCGATATCCATATCGATATCCATGTTGATCTCCATATCGATGTCGACATCGATATCCATTTCGATATCCATATCGATATCCAAATCGATGTCCACTTCGAAATCCACATCGATATCCATATCAATAACCATATCGATATTCATATCGATAAATATATCGATATTCATATCGATATCCATATCGATATTCATAGTTATCATATCCATATCGATATCCATATCGATATCCATATCGATATCCATATCGATATCCATATCGATATCCATATCGATATCCATATCGATATCCATATCGATATCCATATCGATATCCATATCGATATCCATATCGATATCCATATCGATATCCATATCGATATCTACATCAATATCCATATCGATATCCATATCGATATCGATATCCATTTCGATATTCATAGCGATATTCATATCTATCCATATCGATATCCATATCGATATCCATATCGATATCCATATGGTTATCCATATCGATATACATGGAGATATCCATATCGATATCCAAACCGATATCCATATCGACATCCGAATCGATATCCATATCGATATCTACATCGATATCCATATCGATATTCATAGCGATATTCATATCTATCCATATCGATATCCATATCGATATCCATATCGATATCCATATCGATATCCATATCGATATCCATATCGATATCCATATCGATATCCATATCGATATCCATATCGATATCCATATCGATATCCATATCGATATCCATATCGATATCCATATCGATATCCATATCGATATCCATATCGATATTCATAGCGATATCCATATCTATCCATATCGATATCCATATCGATATCCATATCGATTTCCATATCGATATCCATATCGTTATCCATATCGATATTCATAGCGATATCCATATCTATCCATATCGATATCCATATCCATATCCAAATCGATATCCATATCGATATCCATTTCGATATCCATATCGATATTCATAGCGATATCCATATCGATATTCATAGCGATATCCATATCTATCCATATCGATATCCATATCCATATCCATATCGATATCCATATCGATATCCATATCGAAATCCATATCGATATGGAATCGATATCCATATCGATATCCATATCGATATCCATATCGATATCCATATCGATATCCATATCGATATCCATATCGATATCCATATCCATATCCATATCAATATCCATATCGATATCCATACCGATATACATATCGATATCCATATCAATATCCATATCGATATCCAAATCGATACACATATCGATATCCATATCGATATCCATATCGTTATCCATATCGATATCCAGATTTTTATCCATATCGATATCTAAATCGATATCCATATCGATATCCATATCGATATCGATATCGATATAGATATTGATATGGATATCGATATGGATCGATGTGGATATCGATATGGATTGATATAGATATCGATATGGATATGGTTATCGATGTGGATATCGATATGGATATCGATATGGACATGGATAGGAATATTAATATGGATAACGATATGGATATCGATGAGGATATCGATATGGATATCGATATCAATATCGATGTGGATATGGATATCGATATGGATATCGACATGGATATCGATAAGGATATCGATATGAATATCGATATGGATATCGATAGGGATATCGAAATGGATATCGATACGGATCGATATGGATATCGATATGGATATCGATATGGATATCGATATGGATATCGATATGGATATCGATATGGATATCGATACGGATATCGATTTAGATATCGATATGGATAAAAATCTGGATATCGATATGGATAACGATATGGATATCGATATGGATATCGATATGTGTATCGATTTGGATATCGATATGGATATTGATATGGATATGGATATGGATATCGATATGGATAGTTATGGATATCGCTATGAATATCGATATGGATATCGCTATGAATATCGATATGGATATCGAAAGGGATATCGATATGGATATCGATATGGATATCGATATGGATATCGATATGGATATCGATATGTGTATCGATTTGGATATCGATATGGATATTGATATGGATATGGATATGGATATGGATATCGATATGGATAGTTATGGATATCGCTATGAATATCGATATGGATAACGATATGGATATCGATATGGATATTGATATGGATATGGATATGGATATGGATATCGATATGGATAGTTATGGATATCGCTATGAATATCGATATGGATAACGATATGGATATCGATTCCATATCGATATGGATTTTGATATGGATATCGATATGGATATCGATATTGATATCGATATGGATATCGATATGTGTATCGATTTGGATATCGATATGGATATTGATATGGATATCGATATGTATATCGGTATGGATATCGATATGGATATTGATATGGATATGGATATGGATATCGATATGGATAGTTATGGATATCGCTATGAATATCGATATGGATAACGATATGGATATCGATTCCATACCGATATGGATTTCGATATGGATATCGATATGGATATCGATATGGATATCGATATGGATATCGATATGTGTATCGATTTGGATATCGATATGGATATTGATATGGATATCGATATGTATATCGGTATGGATATCGATATGGATATTGATATGGATATGGATATGGATATCGATATGGATAGTTATGGATATCGCTATGAATATCGATATGGATATCGCTATGAATATCGATATGGATATCGAAATGGATATCGATATGGATATCGATATGGATATCGATATGGATATCGATATGGATATCGATATGGATATCGATATGGATATCGATATGGATATCGATATGAATATCGATATGGATATCGATATGGATATCGATATGGCTATCGATATGGATCGATATGGATATCGATATGGATAGGTATGAATATCGCTATGAATATCGATATGGATATCGATATGGATATCGATATGGATATCGATATGGATATCGATATGAATATCGATATGGATATCGATATGGATATCGATATGGATAGATATGGATATCGCTATGAATATCGATATGGATATCGCTATGAATATCGATATGGATATCGCTATGAATATCGATATGGATATCGATTTAGATATCGATATGGATAAAAATCTGGATATCGATATGGATAACGATATGGATATCGATATGGATATCGATATGTATATCGATTTCGATATCGATATGGATATTGATATGGATATCGATATGGATATTGATATGGATATCGATATGTATATCGGTATGGATATCGATATGGATATTGATATGGATATGGATATGGATATCGATATGGATAGTTATGGATATCGCTATGAATATCGATATGGATAACGATATGGATATCGATTCCATATCGATATGGATTTCGATATGGATATCGATATGGATATCGATATGGATATGGATATGGATATCGATATGGATAGATATGGATATCGATTTAGATATCGATATGGATAAAAATCTGGATATCGATATGGATAACGATATGGATATCGATATGGATATCGATATGTGTATCGATTTGGATATCGATATGGATATTGATATGGATATCGATATGTATATCGGTATGGATATCGATATGGATATTGATATGGATATGGATATGGATATCGATATGGATAGTTATGGATATCGCTATGAATATCGATATGGATAACGATATGGATATCGATTCCATATCGATATGGATTTCGATATGGATATCGATATGGATATCGATATGGATATCGATATGGATATGGATATGGATATCGATATGGATAGATATGGATATCGCTATGAATATCGATATGGATATCGCTATGAATATCGATATGGATATCGAAATGGATATCGATATGGATATCGATTTGGATATGGATATGGATATCGATATGGATAGATATGGATATCGCTATGAATATCGATATGGATAACGATATGGATATCGATATGGAAATCGATATGGATATCGATATGGATATCGATATGGATAGATATGGATATCGCTATGAATATCGATATGGATATCGATATGGATATCGATATGGATATCGATATGGATATCGATATGGATATCGATATGGATATCGATATGGATATCGATATGGATATCGATATGGATATCGATATGAATATCGATATGGATATCGATATGGATATCGATATGGCTATCGATATGGATCGATATGGATATCGTTATGGATAGGTATGAATATCGCTATGAATATCGATATGGATATCGATATGGATATCGATGTAGATATCGATATGGATATCGATTCGGATGTCGATATGGATATCGGTTTGGATATCGATATGGATATCTCTATGTATATCAATATGGATAACCATATGGATATCGATATGGATATCGATATGGATATCGATATGGATATCGATATGGATATCGATATGGATATCGATATGGATATCGATATGGATAGATATGAATATCGCTATGAATATCGAAATGGATATCGATATCGATATGGATATCGATATGAATATTGATGTAGATATCGATATGGATATCGATATGGATATCGATATGGATATCGATATGGATATCGATATGGATATCGATATGGATATCGATATGGATATCGATATGGATATCGATATATTTATCGATATGGATATCGATATGGTTATCGATATGGATATCGATATGGATATCGATATGGATATCGATATGGATATCGATATGGATATCGAAATGGATATCGATATGGATATCGATATGGATATCGATATGGATATCGATATGGATATCGATATGGATATCGATATGGATATTGATATGGATATCGATATGGACCGCTATGGATATCGATATGGATATCGATATGGATATCGATATGGATATCGATATGGATATCGATATGGATATCGATATGGATATCGATATGGATATCGATATGGATATCGATATGGATATGGATATCGATATGGATATGTATATCGATATGGATAATCGATATGGATATCGATATGGATATCGATATGGATATCGATATGGATATCGATATGGATATCGATATGGATATCGATATGGATATCGATATGGATATGGATATCGATATGGATAGATATGGATATCGATATAAATATCGATATGGATATCGATATGGATATCGATATGGATATCGATATGGATATCGATATGGATATCGATATGGATATCGACATGGATATCGATATGGAACGATATGGATATCGATATGGATATCGATATGGATATCGACATGGATATCGATATGGATCGATATGGATATCGATATGGATAGATATGAATATCGCTATGAATATCGATATGGATATCGATATCGATATTGATATGGATATCGATATGGATATCGATGTAGATATCGATATGGATATCGATGTAGATATCGATATGGATATCGATTTGGATGTCGATATGGATATCGATTTGGATATCGATATGGATATCTATATGTATATCGATATGGATAACCATATGGATATCGATATGGATAACCATATGGATATCGATATGGATATCGATTTGGATATCGATATGGATATCGATATGGATATCGATATGGATATCGATATGGATATCGATTTGGATATCGATATGGATATCGATATGGATATCGATATGGATATCGATGTAGATATCGATATGGATATCGATTTGGATGTCGATATGGATATCGATATGGATATCGATATGGATATCGATATTGATATCGATATGGATATGGATATCGATATGGGTAGATATGGATATCGCTATGAATATCGATATGGATATCGAAATGGATATCGATATGGATATCGATATGGATAAAAATCTGGATATCGATATGGATAACGATATGGATAACGATATGGATATCGATATGGATATCGATATATGTATCAATTTGTATATCGATATGGATATTGATATGGATATCGATATGTATATCGATATGGATATCGATATGTATATCGATATGGATATCGATATGGATATTGATATGGATATGGATAGGGATATCGATATGGATATCTATATGGATATCTATATGGATATCTATATGGATATCTATATTGATATCTATGTGGATATCGATTTTGATAATGTTATGTATTTAAGTATGAATATCGATAGAGTAATCGATATGGATATCCATATGTATATCTATATGGATATCGATATGAAACCCGATATAGATATGAATATCTGAATATATTAATATGCATTTCGATTTGGATATCGAGATGGATATCAATATACATATCGAAATCGATATCGATATGGATATCGATATGGATATCGATTTAGATATCGGTATGGATAAAAATCTGGATATCGTTATGGATAACGATATGGATATCGATATGGATATCGATATGTGTATCGATTTGGATATCGCTATGGATATTGATATGGATATCGATATGTATATCGATATGGATATCGATATGGATATTGATATGGATATGGATATCGTTATGGATAGATATGGATTTCGCTATGAATATCGATATGGATAACGATATGGATATCGATATGGATAACGATATCGATATCGATATGGATATCGATATGGTTATCGATATGGATATCGATATGGATATCGATATGGATATCGATATGGATATCAATGTGGATTTCGATATGGATATCGCTATGAATATCGATATGGATATCGAAATGGATATCGATATGGATATCGATATGGATATGGATATGGATATCGATATGGATAGATATGGATATGGCTATGAATATCGATATGAATAACGATATGGATATCGATATGGATATCGATATGGATATCGATATGGATATCGATATGGATATGGATATCGATATGGATAGATATGGATATCGCTATGAATATCGATATGGATATCGATATGGCTATCGATATGGATATCGATATGGATATTGATATGGATATGGATATTGATATGGATAGATACGGATATCGCTATGAATATCGATATGTATAACGATATGGATATCGATATGGATATCGATATGGATATGGATATCGATATGGATAGATATGGATATCGCTATGAATATCGATATGAATATCGAAATGGATATCGATATGGATATCGACATGGCTATCGATATGGATCGATATGGATATCGATATGGATAGATATGAATATCGCTATGAATATCGATATGGATATCGATATCGATATGGATATCGATATGGATATCGATGTGGATATAGTTATCGGTATGGATATCGATATGGATCGATATGGATATCGATGTGGATTTGGTTATCGCTATAGTTATCGATGTGGATATCGATATGGATATCGATATGGATATCGATATGGATATCGATATGGACATGGATAGGAATATTGATATGGATAACGATATGGATATCGATGAGGATATCGATATGGATATCGATATGAATATCGATGTGGATATAAATATCGATGTGGATATAAATATCGATATGGATATCGACATGGATGTCGATATAGATATCGATATGGATATCGATATGAATATCGATATGGATATAGTTATCGATATGGATATCGATATGGATCGATATGGATATCGATGTGGATTTGGTTATCGATATGGATATCGATATAGATTTCGATATGGACATGAATATTGATATGGATAACGATATGGATATCGATGAGGATATCGATGTGGATATCGATATGAATATCGATGTGAATATGGATATCGATATGGATATCGACATGGCTATCGATATGGATCGATATGGATATCGATGTGAATGTGGTGATGTGTTATGGATATTGATATGGATCGATATGGACATGGATAGGAATATTGATATGGATAACGATGTGGATATGGATATCGATGTGGATATAAATATCGATATGGATATCGATATGGATATCGATATGGATATCGATATGGATATCGATATGGATATCGATACGGATCGATATGGATATCTATGTGGATTTGGTTATCGATATGGTTATCGATGTGGATATCGATATGGATATCGATATGGACATGAATATTGATATGGATAACGATATGCATATCGATGTGGATATGGATATCGATTTGGATATCGACATGGATATCGATATGGATATCGATATGGATATCGATGTGGATATCGATATGGACATGGATAGGAATATTGATATGGATGACGATATGAATATCGATATGAATATCGATGTGGATATAGATATCGATATGGATATCGATGCGGATATCGATATGGATCGATATGGATATCGATGTGTATTTGGTTATCGATATGAATATCGATATGGATATCGTTATGGATCGATATAGATCGATATGGATATCGATATGGATATCGATATGGATCGATATGGATATCGATATGGATATCGATATCGATACGGATCGATATGGATATCGATGTGGATATGGTTATCGATATGGATATCGTTATGGATCGATATGGATATCGTTATGAATCGATATGGATATCGATATGGATATGGATATGGATATCGATGTAAATATGGTTATCGATATGTATCAATATAGATATCGATATGGATATGGTTACCGATAAGGATATCGATATGGATATCGATATGGACATGGATAGGTATATTGATATGGATAACGATATGGATATCGATGAGGATATCGATATGGATATCGATATAAATATCGATATGGACATGGATATCGATAAGGATATCGATTTGGATATTGATATGGATCGATATGGATTATATGGATATCGATGTGGATTTGGTTATCGATATGGATATCGATATGTATATCGATATGGATTGATATGGATATCGATATGGATATCGATATGGATCGATTTAGATATCGATAAGGATATGGTTATCGATGTGGATATCGATATAGATTTCGATATGGACATGGATAGGAATATTGATATGGATAACGATATGGATATCGATGAAGATATCGATATGAATATCGATGTGGATATGGATAGGAATATTGATATGGATAACGATATGGATATCGATGAAGATATCGATATGAATATCGATGTGGATATGGATATCGATATGGATATCGACATGGATATCGATATGGATATTGATATAGATATCGATATGGATATGGATATCGATATGGATCGATGTGGATATCGATATGGATCGATATAGATATCGATATGGATATGGGTATCGATGTGGGTATCGATATGGATATCGATATGGACATGGATAGGAATATTAATATGGATAACGATATGGATATCGATGAGGATATCGATACGGTTATCGATATGAATATCGATGTGGATATGGATATCGACATGGATATCGATATGGATATCGATATTGATATCGATATGGATCGATATGGATATCGATGTGGATCGATATGGATATCGATATGGATATCGATATGGATATCGATATGGATCGATATGGATATCGATATGGATATCGATATGGATATCGATATGGATCGATATGGATATCGATGTGAATGTGGTTATCGATATGGATATCGATATGCATCGATATAGATATCGATATGGATATGGTTATCGATGTGGATATCGATATGGACATGGATAGGAATATTGATAGGGATAACGATATGAATATCGATGTGGATATGGATATCGATATGAATATCGATGTGGATATGGATATCAATATGGATGTCGACATGTATATCGATATGGATATCGATATGGATATCGATATGGATATCGATATGGATATCGATATGGATATCGATGTAGATCGATATGGATATCGATGTAGATCGATATGGATATCGATGTGAATGTGGTTATCGATATGGATAGCGATATGGATCGATATAGATATCGATATGGATATGGTTATCGATATGGACATGGATAGCAATATTGATATGGATAACGATATGAATATCGATGTGTATATGAATATCGATGTGGATATGGATATCGATATGTATATCGATGCGGATATCGATATGGATATCGATATGAATATCGATGTGGATATGGATATCGATATGGATATCGACATGGATATCGATATGGATATCGATATGGATATCGATATGGATATCGATGTGAATGTTGGTATCGATATGGATATCGATATGGATCGCTATAGATATCGATATGGACATGGTTATCGATATGGGCATGGATAGGAATATTGATATGGATATCGATATGAATATCGATGTGGATATGGATATCTATATGAATATCGATGTGGATATGGATATCCATATCGATATGGATCGATATGGATATCGATGTGGATCGATATGGATATCGATAGGGATATCGATATGGATATCGATATGGATATCGATATGGATATAAATATGGATATCGATATGGATCGATATGGATATCGATGTGGATCGATATGGATATGGTTATCGATGTGGATATCGATATGGACATGGATAGGAATATTGATAGGGATAACGATATGAATATCGATGTGGATATGGATATCGATATGGATATCGATGCGGATATCGATATGGATCGATATGGATATCGATGTGGATTTGGCTATCGATATGGATATCGATATAGATATCGATATGGAAATCGATATGGATATCAATATGGATATCGACGTGAATATGGTTATCGATATGGATGTCGATATGGATCAATATAGATATCGATATGGATATGGTTACCGATATGGATATCGATAAGGATATGGATTTGGATATCGATATGGATATCGATATGGATATCGATATGGATATCGATATTTATTTCGATATGGATATCGATATGAATATCGATGTGGACATGGATATCGATTTGGATATCGATATGGATCGATATGGATATCGATGTGGATTTGGTTATCGATATGGATATCGATATGTATATCGATATGAATCGATATGGATATCGATATGGATATCGATATTTATTTCGATATGGATATGAATATCGATGTGGACATGGATATCGATATGGATATCGATTTGGATATCGATATGGATCGATATGGATATCGATGTGGATTTGGTTATCGATATGGATATCGATATGAATATCGATATGAATATCTATGTGGATATGGATATCGATATGAATATCGATGCGGATATCGATATGGATCGATATGGATATCGATGTGGATTTGGCTATCGATATGGATATCGATATGGATATCGATATGGAAATCGATATGGATATCGATATGGATCGATATGGATATCGATATGGATATCGATATGGATCGATATGGATATCGATATGGATCGACATGGATATCGATGTGAATATGGTTATCGATATGGATATCGATACGGATTGACATGGATATCGATGTGGATATGGTTATCGATATGGATATCGATATGGATCGATATGAATATCGATATGGATATCAATATGGATATCGACGTGAATATGGTTATCGATATGGATGTCGATATGGATCAATATAGATATCGATATGGATATGGTTACCGATATGGATATCGATAAGGATATGGATTTGGATATCGATATGGATATCGATATGGATATCGATATTTATTTCGATATGGATATCGATATGGATATCGATATGGATATCGATATGGATATCGATATGGATATCGATATGGATATCGATATGGATATCGATATGGATATCGATATGGATATCGATATGGATATCGATATGGATATCAATATGTATATCGATATGGATATCGATATGTATATCGATATGGATATCGATATGTATATCGATATGGATATCGATATGTATATCGATATGGATATCGATATGTATATCGATATGAATCGATATGGATATCAATATGGATCGATATGGATATCGATATAGATATCGATGTGGACATGGATATCGATATGGATATCGATATGGATATCGATATGGATATCGATTTGGATATCGATATGGATCAATATGGATATCGATATGAAAATCGATATGGATCGATATGGATATCGATGTGAATTTGGTTATCGATATGAATATTGATGTGGACATGGATATCGATATGGATATCGATTTGGATATCGATATGGATCGATATAGTTATCGATGTGGATTTGGTTATCGATATGGATATCGATGTGGACATGGATATCGATTTAGATATCGATTTGGATATCGATATGAATATCGATGTGGACATGGATATCGATATAGATATCGATTTGGATATCGATATGGATCGATATGAATATCTATGTGGATTTGGTTATCGATATGTATATCGATACGTATATCGATATGGATCGATATGGATATCGATATGGATATGGTTATCAATATGGATATCGATATGGACATGGATAGGAATACTAATATGGATAAGGATATGGATATCGATGGGGATATCGATATGAATATCGATGTGGACATGGATATAGATATGGATATCGATTTGGATATCGATATGGATCGATATGGATATCGATGTGGATTTGGTTATCGATATGTATATCGATATGGATATCTATATATATATCGCTATGGCTCGATATGGATATCGATATGGATCGATATGGATAGCGATATGGATCGATATGGATATGGATTTGGATATGGATATCGATGAGGATATCGATATGAATATCGATGTGGACATGGATATCGATATGGATATCGACATGGATATCGATATGGATATCGACATGGATATCGATATGGATATCGATATAGATATCGATATGGATATCGATATGGATATCGATATGGATCGATGTGTATAGATATCGATATGGATATGGTTATCGATATGGATATCGATATGGATATCGATATGGATATCGATATGGATATCGATATGGATATCGATATGGATATCGATATGGATATCGATATGGATATCGATATGGATATCGATATGCATCGATATGGATATCGATATGGATATCGATATGGATATCGATATGGATCGATATGGATATCGATGTGGATCGATATGGATATCGATATGGATATCGATACGGATAGCGATATGGATATCGATATGGATATCGATATGGATAGATATGGATATCGATGTGGATTTGGTTATCGATATGGATATCGATATGTATATCGATATGGATCGATATGGATATCGATATGGATATGGTTATCGATGTGGATATCGATATGGATATCGATATGGACATGGATAGGAATATTGATATGGATAACTATATTGATATCGATGAGGATATCGATATGGATATCGATGAGGATATCGATATGGATATCGATATGAATATCGATGTGGACATGGATATCGATATGGATATCGATTTGGATATCGATATGGATATCGATGTGTATTTGGTTATCGATATGGATATCGATATGTATATCGATATGGATATTGATATGTATATCGATATGGATCGATATGGATATTGATATGGATATCGATATGGATATCGATATGGATCGATATGGATATCGATGTAAATATGGTTATCGATGTGGATCGAGATAGATATCGATTTGGATATGGTTATCGATGTGGATATAGATATGGATATCAATATGGACATGGATAGGAATATTAATATGGATATCCATGAGGATATCGATATGAATATCGATGTGGATATGGATATCGATATGGATATCGACATGGATATCGATATGGATCGATATAGATAACGATATGGATATGGTTATCGATGTGGATTTCGATATGGATATCGATATGGACATGAGGATATCGGTATGGATATCGATATAAATATCGATGTGTATATGGATATCGATATGGATATCGACATGGATATCGATATAGATATCGATATGGATATCGATATGGATATCGATATGGATATCGATATGGATCGATGTGGATTTGGTTATCGATATGAATATCGACATGGATATCGATATGGATCGATATGGATATCGATATGGATATCGATATGGATATCGATATCGATATCGATATGGATATCGATATGGATATCGATATGGATATCGATATGGATATCGATGTGAATATGGTTATCGATATGGATATCGATATAGATATCGATATGGATATGGATATCGATATGGATATCGATATGGATATCGATATGGATATAGATATGGATATCGATATGGACATGGATAGGAATATTGATACGGATAACGATATGGATATCGATGAGGGTATCGATATGGATATCGATATGAATATCGATATGAAAATCGATATGGATATCGATGTGGACATGGATATCGATATGGATATCGATGTGGACATGGATATCGATATGGATATCGATTTGGATATCGATATGGCTCGACATGGATCGATATGGATCGATGTGGATATCGATGTGGATATGGTTATCGATATGGATATCGATATGGATATTGATATGGATATCGATATGGATATCGATGTGAATATGGTTATCGATATGGATATCGATATGGATCGATATGGATATCGATATGAATGTGGTTATCGATATGGATATCGATATGGATCGATATAGATATGGTTATCGATGTGGATATCGATATGGACATGGATAAGAATATTTATATGGATAACGATATAAATATCGATGTGGATACGGATATCGATATGAATATCGATGTGGATATGGATATCGATGCGGATATCGATATGGATCGATATGGATATCGATGTGGATTTGGTTATCGATATGAATATCGAAATGGATATCGATATGGATCCATATGGATATCAATATGGATATCGATATGGATATCGATATGGATATCGATATGGATTGATATGAATATCGAGGTGAATATGGTTATCGATACGGATATCGATACGGATCGATGTGGATATAGATATGGATATGGTTACCGATATGGATATCGCTATGGATATCTATATGGATATCGATATGGATATCGATATGGATATCGATATGGATATCGATATCGATATCGATATGGATATCGATATGGATATCGATATGGATATCGATATGGATATCGATATGGATATCGATATAGATATCGATATGGATATCGATATGGATATCGATATGGATATCGATATGGATATCGATATGGACATGGATAGGAATATTGATATGGATAACGATATGGATATCGATGAGGATATCGATATGGGTATCGATATGAACATCGATGTGGACATGGATATCGATATGGATATCGATATGGATATCGATTTGGATATCGATATGGATATCGATATGGATATCGATATCGATATGGATATCGATATGGATATCGATATGGATATCGATATAGATATCGATGAGGATATCGATATGAATATCGATGTGGATATGGATATCGATATGGATATCGACATGGATATCGATATGGATCGATATAGATAACGATATGGATATGGTTATCGATGTGGATTTCGATATGGATATCGATATGGACATGAGGATATCAGTATGGATATCGATATAAATATCGATGTGTATATGGATATCGATATGGATATCGACATGGATATCGATATAGATATCGATATAGATATCGATATGGATATCGATATGGATATCGATATGAATATCTATATGGATCGATGTGGATTTGGTTATCGATATGAATATCGACATGGATATCGATATGGATCGATATGGATATCGATATGGATATCGATATGGATCGATATGGATATCGATATGGATCGATATGGATATCGATATGGATATCGATATGGATATCGATGTGAATATGGTTATCGATATGGATATCGATATGGATGACGATATGGATATCGATAAGGATATCGATATGGATATCGATATGGATATCGATATGGATATAGATATGGATCGATATGGACATGGATAGGAATATTGATACGGATAACGATATGGATATCGATGAGGGTATCGATATGGATATCGATATGAATATCGATATGAAAATCGATATGGATATCGATGTGGACATGGATATCGATATGGATATCGATGTGGACATGGATATCGATATGGATATCGATTTGGATATCGATATGGCTCGACATGGATCGATATGGATCGATGTGGATATCGATGTGGATATGGATATCGATATGGATCGATATGGATATCGATATGGATATCGATATGGATATCGATGTGAATATGGTTATCGATATGGATATCGATATGGATGACGATATGGATATCGATAAGGATATCGATATGGATATCGATATGGATCGATATAGATATGGTTATCGATGTGGATATCGATATGGACATGGATAAGAATATTTATATGGATAACGATATGAATATCGATGTGGATACGGATATCGATATGAATATCGATGTGGATATGGATATCGATGCGGATATCGATATGGATCGATATGGATATCGATGTGGATTTGGTTATCGATATGAATATCGAAATGGATATCGATATGGATCCATATGGATATCAATATGGATATCGATATGGATATCGATATGGATATCGATATGGATTGATATGGATATCGAGGTGAATATGGTTATCGATACGGATATCGATACGGATCGATGTGGATATAGATATGGATATGGTTACCGATATGGATATCGTTATGGATATCGATATGGATATCGATATGGATATCGATATGGATATCGATATGGATATCGATATGGATATCGATATGGATATCGATATGGACATGGATAGGAATATTGATATGGATAAAGATATGGATATCGATGAGGATATCGATATGGATATCGATATGAATATCGATGTGGACATGGATATCGATATGGATATCGATTTGGATATCGATATGGATCGATATGGATATCGATGTGGATATGGATATCGATGTGGATATGGATATCGATATGGATATCGATGCGGATATCGATATGGATCGATATAGATAACGATATGGATATGGTTATCGATGTGGATTTCGATATGGATATCGATATGGACATGAGGATATCGGTATGGATATCGATATAAATATCGATGTCTATATGGATATCGATATGGATATCGACATGGATATCGATATAGATATCGATATGGATATCGATATGGATATCGATATGGATCGATGTGGATATGGTTATCGATATGGATATCGATATGGTTATCGATATGGATATCGATATGGATATCGATATGGATATCGATATGGATATCGATGTGAATATGGTTATCGATATGGATATCGATATGGATCGATATAGATATCGATATGGATATGGTTACCGATATGGATACCGTTATGGATATCGATATGGATATCGATATGGATATCGATATGGATATCGATATGGATATCGAGATCGATATCGATATGGATATCGATATGGATATCGATATGGATATCGATATAGATATCGATATGGATATCGATATGGATATCGATATGGACATGGATAGGAATATTGATATGGATAACGATATGGATATCGATGAGGATATCGATATGGATATCGATATGGATATCGATATGGATATCGATATGAATATCGATGTGGACATGGATATCGATATGGATATCGATATGGATATCGATTTGGACATCGATATGGATCGATATGGATATTGATTTGGATATCGATATGGATAACAATATGGATATCGATATGGATATATGATATGGATATCGATATGGACATCGATATGAATATCGATTTGTGTATCGATTTGGATATCAATACGGATATTGATATGGATATCGATATGTATATCGATATGGATATAAATGTAGGTATCGATTTGGATATCGATTTGGATGTCGATATGGATATCGATGTGGATATCTATATGTATATCGATATGGAAAACCATATGGATATCGATATGGATATTGATATGGATATCGATATGGATATCGATATGTGTATCGATTTAGACATCGATATGGATATTGATATGGATATCGATATGTATATCGATATGGATATCGATATGGATATTGATATGGATATCGATATGTATATCGATATGGATATCGATGTAGATATCGATATGGATAGATATGGATATCGATGTAAATGTGGTTATCGAAATGGATATCGATATGGATTTATATGGATATCGATGTAGATATCGATATCGATATGGATCGATATGGATATCGATGTAGATATCGATATCGATATGGATCGATATGGATATCGGTGTGAATGTGGTTATCGATATGGATATCGATATGGATCGATATGGATATCAATATGGATATCGATATGTATATCGATATGGATTGATATGG
Organism: Drosophila neocordata; assembly: GCA_018903615.1. NCBI lineage: Eukaryota > Metazoa > Arthropoda > Insecta > Diptera > Drosophilidae > Drosophila > Drosophila neocordata. Next base: position 24,000 of record JAEIGI010000188.1, read on the forward strand.
ATATCCAGGTGAATATGGTTATCGATATGGATATCGATACGGATCGATGTGGATATGGTTATCGATATGGATATCGATATGGATATTGATATGGATATCGATATGTATATCGATATGGATATAAATGTAGGTATGGATTTGGATATCGATTTGGATGTCGATATGGATATCGATGTGGATATCTATATGTATATCGATATGGATATCGATACGGATCGATGTGGATATGGTTATCGATATGGATATCGATATGGATATCGATATGGATATCGATAGGGATATCGATATGGATAGATATGGATATCGATATGAATATCGATATGGATATCGATATGGATATCGATATGGATATTGATTTGGATATCGATATGGATAACAATATGGATATCGATATGGATATATGATATGGATATCGATATGGACATCGATATGAATATCGATTTGTGTATCGATTTGGATATCAATAAGGATATTGATATGGATATCGATATGTATATCGAAATGGATATAAATGTAGGTATCGATTTGGATATCGATTTGGATGTCGATATGGATATCGATGTGGATATCTATATGTATATCGATATGGAAAACCATATGGATATCGATATGGATATTGATATGGATATCGATATGGATATCGATATGTGTATCGATTTAGACATCGATATGGATATTGATATGGATATCGATATGTATATCGATATGGATATCGATATGGATATTGATATGGATATCGATATGTATATCGATATGGATATCGATGTAGATATCGATATGGATAGATATGGATATCGATGTAAATGTGGTTATCGAAATGGATATCGATATGGATCGATATGGATATCGATGTAGATATCGATATCGATATGGATCGATATGGATATCGGTGTGAATGTGGTTATCGATATGGATATCGATATGGATCGATATGGATATCAATATGGATATCGATATGTATATCGATATGGATTGATATGGATATCCAGGTGAATATGGTTATCGATATGGATATCGATACGTATCGATGTGGATATGGTTATCGATATGGATATCGATATGGATATCGATATGGATATCGATAGGGATATCGATATGGATAGATATGGATATCGATATGAATATCAATATGGATATCGATATGGATATCGATATGGATATCGATATGGATATCGATTTGGATATCGATATGGATAACAATATGGATATCGATATGGATAATGATATGGATATCGATATGGACATCGATATGGATATCGATTTGTGTATCGATTTGGATATCAATACGGATATTGATATGGATATCGATATGTATATCGATATGGATATCGATATGGATATTGATATGGATATTGATATGTATATCGATATGGATATAAATGTAGGTATGGATTTGGATATCGATTTGGATGTCGATATGGATATCGATGTGGATATTTATATGTATATCGATATGGATAACCATATGGATATCGATATGGATATCGATATGGATATCGATTTGGATATCGATATGGATAACAATATGGATATCGATATGGATAATGATATGGATATCGATATGGATATCGATATGTGTATCGATTTGGACATCGATATGGATATTGATATGGATATCGATATGGATATCGATATGGATATCGATATGGATATTGATATGGATATCGATATGTATATCGATATGGATATCGATGTAGATATCGATATGGATATCGATATGGATCGATATGGATATCGATGTGAATGTGGTTATCGATATGGATCGATATAGATATCGATATGGATATGGTTATCGATGTGGATATCGATATGGACATGGATAGGAATATTGATATGGATAACGATATGGATATCGATGAGGATATCGATATGAATATCGATGTGGATATGGATATCGATATGGATATCGACATGGATATGGATATCGATATAGATATCGATATGGATATCGATGTGAATATGGTTATCGATATGGATATCGATATGAATATCGATATGAAAATCGATATGGATATCGATGTGGACATGGACATCGATATGGATATTGATTTGGATATCGATTTGGATATCGATATGAATATCGATGTGGACATGGATATCGATATGGATATCGATATGGATATCGATTGGATATCGATATGGATCGATATGGATCATTATGGATATCGATATGGATATCGATATGGATATCGATATGTATATCGATATGGATCGATATGGATCGATATGGATATCCTTGTGAATATGGTTATCGATGTGGATATCGATATGGATCGATATAGATATCGATTTGGATATGGTTATCGATGTGGATATCGATATGGATATCAATATGGTTATGGATAGGAATATTGATATGGATAACGATATGGATATCGATGAGGATATCGATATGAATATCGATGTGGATATGGATATCGATATGGATATCGACGAGGATATGGATATCGATATAGATATCGATATGGATATCGATGTGAATATGGTTATCGATATGGATATCGTTATGGATTGATATAGATATCGATATGGATATGGTTACCGATATGGATATCGTTATGGATATCGATATGGATATCGATATGGATATCGATATGGACATGGATAGGAATATTGATATGGATAACGATATGGATATCGATGAGGATATCGATATGGATATCGATATGAATATCGATGTGGATATGGATATCGATGTGGATATCGACATGGATATCGATATGGATATCGATATGGATATCGATATGGATATCGATATGGATATCGATATGGATCGATATGGATATCGATGTGGATCGATATGGTTATCGATGTGGATCGATATGGTTATCGATGTGGATATCGATATGGATATCGATATGGAGATGGATAGGAATATTGATATGTATAACGATATGGATATCGATGAGGATATCGATATGGATATCGATATGAATATCGATGTGGATATGGATATCGATGTGGATATCGACATGGATATCGATATGGATATCGATATGGATATCGATATGGATATCGATATGGATCGATATGGATATCGATATGGATATCGATATGGATATCGATATGGATCGATATGGATATCGATATGGATATCGATATGGATATCGATATGGATATCGATATGGATCGATATGGATATCGATATGGATATCGATATGGATATCGATATGGATCGATATGGATATCGATATGAATGTGGTTATCGATATGGATATCGATATGGATCGATATAGATATCGATATGGATATGGTTATCGATGTGGATGTCGATATGGACATGGATAAGAATATTGATATGGATAACGATATGAATATCGATGTGGATATGGATATCGATATGGATATCGATTCGGATATCGATGTGGATCGATATGGATATCGATGTGGATTTGGTTATCGATATGATTATAGATATGGATATCGATATGAATCGATATGGCTATCGATATGGATATCGATATTGATATCGATATGGATATCGATATGGATTGATATGGATATCGAGGTGAATATGGTTATCGATATGGATATCGATACGGATCGATGTGGATATCGATGTGGATATGGTTATCGATACGGATATCGATATGGATATCGATATGGATATTGATATGGATATCGATATGGATATCGATATGCATATCGATATGGATATCGATGTGAATATGGTTATCGATATGGATATCGATATGGATTGATATAGATATCGATATGGATATGGTTACCGATATGGATATCGTTATGGATATCGATATGGATATCGATATCGATATCGATATGGATATCGATATGGATATCGATATGGATAGATATGGATATCGATATGAATATCGATATGGATATCCATATGGATATCGATATGCATATCGATTTGGAATATCGATATGGATAACAATATGGATATCGATATGGATAATGATATGGATATCGATATGGACATCGATATGGATATCGATTTGTGTATTGATTTGGATATCAATACGGATATTGATATGGATATCGATATGTATATCGATATGGATATCGATATGGATATTGATATGGATATCGATATGTATATCGATATGGATATAAATGTAGGTATCGATTTGGATATCGATTTGGATGTCGATATGGATATCGATTTGGATATCGATAAGGATATCCATATACACATATCGATATCCATATCGATCCATATCGAAATCCACAATTATATGCATATCGATATACATATTGATATCCATATCGATATCCATATCGATATCCATATCGATATCCATATCAATATCCATATCGATGTCCAAATCGATACACATATCGATATCCATATCGATATCCATATCTTTATCCATATCGATATCCATATTGTGATCCATATCGATATCCAAATCGATATCCATATCGATATCCATATCGATATCCATATCGATGTCCAAATCGATACACATATAGATATCCTTATCGATATCCAAATCGATATCCATATCAACATCCAAATCGATATCCAAATCGATACCTACATTTATATCCATATCGATATACATATCGATATCCATATCAATATCCATATCGATATCCATATCGATATACAAATCGACATCCATATCGATATCCATATCGATATACATATCGATATCCATATCAATATCCATATCCATTTCCAAATCGATACGCATATCGATATCCATATCGATATCCATATCATTATCCATATCGATATCCATATTCTTATCCATATCCATATCCATATCCATATCCAAATCGATATCCATATCGATATCCATATCGATATCCATATCGATATCCATATCGATATCCATATTGTTATCCATATCGATATCCAAATCGATATCCATATCGATATCCATATCAATATCCATATCGATATCCATATCGATATACATATCGATATCCATATCAATATCCATATCGATTTCCAAATCGATACACATATCGATATCCATATCGATATCCATATCATTATCCATATCGATATCCATATTCTTATCCATATCGATATCCAAATCGATATCCATATCGATATCCATATCAATATCCATATCGATATCCATATCGATATACATATCGATATCCATATCAATATCCATATCGATTTCCAAATCGATACACATATCGATATCCATATCGATATCCATATCATTATCCATATCGATATCCATATTCTTATCCATATCCATATCCAAATCGATATCCATATCGATATCCATATCGATATCCATATCGATATCCATATCGATATCCATATCAATATCCATATCGTACCCATAACCACATCGATATCTATATCGATCCGTATCGATATCCATATCAATATCCATATCGATATCCATATCGATATTCATATCGATATCCATGTCAATATCCATATCGATATCCATATAAATATCCATATCGATACCCATAACCACATCGATATCCATATCGATCCGTATCGATATCCATATCGATATCCATATCGATATCCATATCGATATCCATATCGATATCCATATCGATATCCATATCTTAATCCATATCGATATCCATATTGTTATCCATATCGATATCCATATCGATACCATATCGATATCCATAGGGATATATATGGATATCCATATCGATTACTCTATCGATATTCATATCTATATACAGAACATTATACAAATCGATATCCATATCGATATCCATATCGATATCCATATCGATATCCATATCGATATACATATCGGTATCCATATCAATATCCATATCGATATCCAAGTCGATACATATATCGATATCCATATCGATATCCATATCATTATCCATATCGATATTCATAACTATAACCAAATCGACATCGATATCCATATCGATCCATATCGATATCCGCATCGATATACATATCGATATCCATATCCACGTCGATATTCATATCGATATCCATATACACATCTATATTCATATCGTTATCCATATCAATATTCCTATCCATGTCCATATCGATATACACATCGATAACCATATCCATATCGATATCTATATGGATCCATATCGATATCCATATCGATAACAACATTCACATCGAAATCCATATCGATCCATATCGATATCCATATCGATATCGATATCCATATCGATATCCATATCGATATCCATATCGATCCACATCGATATCCATATCGATCCGTATCGATATCCATATCGATATCCAAATAAATATCCATATCGATATCCATATCGATATCCATATCGATAACCATATCCACATCGATATTCATATCGATATCCATATCGGTATCCTCATCGATATCCATATCGTTATCCATATCAATATTCCTATCCATGTCTATATCGATATACATATCGATATCCACGTGGATAACCATATCTATGTCGATATCTATATCGATCCATATCGATATCCATATCGATAACCATATTCACATCGATATCCATATCGATCCATATCGATATCCATATCGATATCCAAATCGATATCCATATCGATATCCATATCGATTTCCAGATCGATAACCATATCCACATCGATATACATATCGATATCCATATCGGTATCCTCATCGATATCCATATCGTTATCCATATCAATATTCCTATCCATGTCTATATCGATATACATATCGATATCCACGTCGATAACCATATCTATGTCGATATCTATATCGATCCATATCGATATCCATATCGATAACCATATTCACATCGATATCCATATCGATATCCATATCGATATTCATATCGATATCCATATCAATATCCATATCGATATCCATATCGATATACATATCGATATCCATATCAATATCCATATCGATTTCCAAATCGATACACATATCGATATCCATATCGATATCCATATCATTACCCATATCGATATCCATATTGTTATCTATATCCCTATCCAAATCGATATCCATATCGATAACCATATCGATATCCATATGGTTATCCATATCGATATACATATAGATATCCTTATCGATATCCAAATCGATATCCATATCGACATCCAAATCGATATCCAAATCGATATCCAAATCGACACCTACATTTATATCCATATCGATATACATATCGATATCCATATCAATATCCATATCGATATCCATATCGATATACATATCGATATCCATATCAATATCCGTATTGATATCCAAATCAATACACAAATCGATATCCATATCGATGTCCATATCGATATCCATATCATTATCCATATCGGTATCCATATTGTTATCCATATCGATATCCAAATCGATATGCATATCGATATGCATATCGATATCCATATCGATATCCATATCGATATTCATATCGATATCCATATCTATCCATATCGATATGGATATCGATATGGATATCGATATGGATATCGATATGGATATCGATATGGATATCGATATGGATATCGATATGGATATCGATATGGATATCGATATGGATATCGATATGGATAGATATGGATATCGATATGAATATCGATATGGATATCGATATGGATATCGATATGCATATCGATTTGGATATCGATATGGATAACAATATGGATATCGATATGGACATCGATATGGATATTGATATGGATATCGATATGTATATCGATATGGATATCGATGTGAATATGGTTATCGATATGGATATCGATATGGATCGATATAGATATCGACATAGATATGGTTATCGACGTGGATATCGATATGTATATCGATATAGACATGGATAGGAATATTGATATGGATAACGATATGGATATCGATGAGGATACCGATATGGATATCGATATGTATATCGATATGGATATAAATGTAGGTATCGATTTGGATATCGATTTGGATGTCGATATGGATATCGATTTGGATATCAATAAGGATATCTATATGAATATCGATATGGATAACCATATGGATATCGATATGGTTATCGATATGGATATCGATTTGGATAGGGATATGGATAAAAATATGGATATCGATATGGATAATGATATGGATATCGATATGGATATCGATATGAATATCGATATGGATATCGATATGGATATCGATGTGAATATGGTTATCGATATGGATATCGATATGGATCGATATAGATATCGACATAGATATGGTTATCGACGTGGATATCGATATGTATATCGATATAGACATGGATAGGAATATTGATATGGATAACGATATGGATATCGATGAGGATACCGATATGGATATCGATATGAATATCGATGTGGATATGGTTATCGATATGGATATCGATATGGATAACGATATGGATATCGATATGGATATCGATATCGACATGGATATCGACATGGATATCGATATGGATATCGATATAGATTTCGATGTCGATTTTCATATGGATAGGTATATGCATATCTATATGTATATCTATTTGGATAACTATATGGATATCTATATGGATATCTTTATGGATATCTATGTGGACATCTATATGGATATAGATATGGATATCGATTTGTATAATGTTCTGTATATAGATATGAATATCGATAGAGTAATCGATACGGATATCCATATATATCCCTATGGATATCGATATGGAACCCGATATTGTATCGATATGGATATCGATATGGATAACAATATGGATATCGATATGGATTAAGATATGGATATCGATATGGATATCGATATGGATATCGATATGGATATCGATACGGATCGATATGGATATCGATGTGGTTATGGGTATCGATATGGATATTGATATGGATATCGATATGGATATTGACATGGATATCGATATGAATATCGATATGGATATCGATATGGATATCGATATGGATATCGATATGGATATCGATATGGATATCGATTTGGATATCGATATGGATATCGATATGGATATCGATACGGATCGATATGGATATCGATGTGGTTATGGGTATCGATATGGATATTGATATGGATATCGATATGGATATCGATATGGATATCGATATGGATATCGATATGGATATCATTATGTATATCGATATGCATATAATTGTGGATTTCGATATGGATAGATATGGATATGAATATCGATATGGATATCGATATGGATATCGATATGGATATGGATATGGATAATGGATAATGATATGGATATCGATATGGATATCGATAGGTGTATCGATTTGGACATGGATAGGAATATTGATATGGATAACGATATGGATATCGATATGGATGGATAACGATATGGATATCGATATGGATATGGATATGGACATCGATATGGATATCGATTTGTGTATTGATTTGGATATCAATACGGATATTGATATGGATATCAATATGTATATCGATATGGATATAAATGTAGGTATCGATTCGGATATCGGTTTGGATGTCGATATGGATACCGATTTGGATATCGATAAGGATATCTATATGTATATCGATATAGATAACCATATGGATATTGATATGGATATCGATATGGATATCGATTTGGATATGGATATGGATATGGATAACAATATGGATATCGATATGGATAATGATATGGATATCGATATGGATATCGATATGTGTATCGATTTGGAAATCGATATGGATATTGATATGGATATCGATATGTATATCGATATGGATATCGATATGGATATTCATATGGATATCGATATGAATATCGATATGGATACCAATATGGATATCGATATGGATATCGATTTGAATATCGATATGGATAACAATATGGATATCGATATGGATAATGATATGGATATCGATATGGACATCGATATGGATATTAATTTGTTAATCGATTTGGATATCGATTTGTTAATCGATTTCGATATCAATACGGATATTGATATGGATATCGATTTGTATATCGATATGGATATCGATATGGATATTGATATGGATATCGATATGTATATCGATATGGATATAAATGTAGGTATCGATTTGGATATCGATTTGGATGTCGATATGGATATCGATTTGGATATCGATAAGGATATCTATATGTGTATCGATTTGGACATCGATATGGATATCGATATGGATATCGATATGGATATCGATTTGGATATCGATATGGATAACAATATGGATATCGATATGGATAATGATATGGATATCGATATGGATATCGATATGTGTATCGATTTGGACATCGATATGGATATCGATATGGATGTCGATATGGATATCGATTTGGATATCGATATGGATAACAATATGGATATTGATATGGATATCGATATGGATATCGATATGGATATCAATATGTAAATCGATATGCATATAATTGTGGATTTCGATATGGATCGATATGGATATCGATATGTGTATCGATATGGATATCGATATGGATATCGATATGGATATCGATATGGATATCGATATGGATATCAATATGTATATCGATATGCATATAATTAATTAAATATCGATATGCATCGATATTACTATTATATTACGGTCACTATATCGATAACCATATCGATAATCCCATAGATATACATAAGACTATCCAAATCGACATCCATAACATTATCCAAATTGGCATCCATATCGATATCTATATCGATAAACATATAAACATCTCGATATCCATCTCCATATCCATATCGGGTTCCATATCGATATCCATAGGGATATATATGGATATCCATATCGATTACTCTATCGATATTCATATCTATATACAGAACATTATACAAATCGATATCCATATCTATATCCATATAGATGTCCACATAGATATCCATAAAGATATCCATATAGATATCCATATCGACATCAATATCGATATCCCTATCGATAACCTTATCGATATCCATATCGATATCCATATCGTTATCCATATCGACATCAATATCGATATCCCTATCGATAACCTTATCGATATCCATATCGATATCCATATCGATATCCATATCGATATACATATCGATATCCATATCATTATCCATATCGATATTCATAACCATAACCAAATCGACATCGATATCCATATTGGTAACCGTATCCATATCGATATCTATATCGATTCATATCGATATCCATATCGATAACCATATTCACATCGATATCCATATCGATATCCATATCGATCCATATCGATATCCATATCGATCCATATCGATATCCATATCGATACCCATAACCACATCGATATCCATATCGATCCGTATCGATATCCATATCGATATCCATATCGATATCCATATCGATATCAATATCGATATCCATATCGATATTCATATCGATATCCATGTCAATATCCATATCGATATCCATATCGATATACATATCGATATCCATATCTTAATCCATTTCGATATCCATATTGTTATCCATATCGATATCCATATCGATATTCATATCGATATCCAAATCGATATACATATCGATATCAATATGGATTTTCATATCGATCGATATCCATATCGATATGGATATCAATATGTATATCGATATAGATATCGATACGGATATCAATTTAAATATCGATATGGATATCGATATGGGTATCGATATGGATATCAACATGGATATCGATATGGATATCGATATGGATAGATATGGATATCGATATGGATATGGATATGGTATGAAAATCGATATCGATATCGATATTGGTATGAAAATCGATATCGATAAGTATATCGATTTGGATATCGATATGAATGTCGATATGGATATTGATATGGATAACAATATGGATATCGAAATGGATTACGATATGGATATCGATATGTATATCGATATGGATATCAATATAGATATTGATATGGATATCGATATGAATATTGATATGGATATCGAAATGGATATCGATATGGATATCGATATGTATATCGATATGGATATCGATATGGATATCGATATGGATCGATATTTATATCGATATGAATATCAATGTGGACATGGATATCGATATGGATATCGATATGGATATCGATATGGATATCGATATGGATATCCATATGGATATCGATTTGAATATCGATATGGATCGATATGGATATCGATGTGGATTTGGTTTTCGATATGGATATCGATATGGATATCGATATGGATATCGATATGGATATCGATATGGATCGATATGGATATCGATGTGAATATGGTTCTCGATGTGGATATCTATATGGATCGATATAGATATCGATATGGATATGGTTATCGACGTGGATGTCGATACGGATCGATATGAATATCGATGTGGATATGGTTATCGATATGGATATCGATATGGATCGATATGAATATCTATGTGGACATGGATATCGATATGGATATCGATATGGATATCCATATGGATATCGATTTGAATATCGATATGGATCGATATGGATATCGATATGGATTTGGTTATCGATATGGATATCGATATGGATATCGATATGGATCGATGTGGATATCGATATGGATATCGATATGGATATCGATATGGATATCGATATGGATATCGATATGTATATCGATATGGATATCGATATGGATATCGATATGGATCGATATGAATATCGATGTGGATATGGTTATCGAATGGATCGATATTTATATCGATATGAATATCGATGTGGACATGGATATCGATATGGATATCGATATGGATATCGATATGGATATCGATATGGATATCCATATGGATATCGATTTGAATATCGATATGGATCGATATGGATATCGATATGGATTTTTTATCCATATCGGGTTCCATATCGATATCCATAGGGATATATATGGATATCCATATCGATTACTCTATCGATATTCATATCTATATACAGAACATTATACAAATCGATATCCATATCTATATCCATATAGATGTCCACATAGATATCCATAAAGATATCCATATAGATATCCATATCGACATCAATATCGATATCCCTATCGATAACCTTATCGATATCCATATCGATATCCATATCGTTATCCATATCGACATCAATATCGATATCCCTATCGATAACCTTATCGATATCCATATCGATATCCATATCGATATCCATATCGATATACATATCGATATCCATATCATTATCCATATCGATATTCATAACCATAACCAAATCGACATCGATATCCATATTGGTAACCGTATCCATATCGATATCTATATCGATTCATATCGATATCCATATCGATAACCATATTCACATCGATATCCATATTGATATCCATATCGATATCCATATCGATCCATATCGATATCCATATCGATCCATATCGATATCCATATCGATACCCATAACCACATCGATATCCATATCGATCCGTATCGATATCCATATCGATATCCATATCGATATCCATATCGATATCAATATCGATATCCATATCGATATTCATATCGATATCCATGTCAATATCCATATCGATATCCATATCGATATACATATCGATATCCATATCTTAATCCATTTGGATATCCATATTGTTATCCATATCGATATCCATATCGATATTCATATCGATATCCAAATCGATATACATATCGATATCAATATGGATTTTCATATCGATCGATATCCATATCGATATGGATATCAATATGTATATCGATATAGATATCGATACGGATATCAATTTAAATATCGATATGGATATCGATATGGGTATCGATATGGATATCAACATGGATATCGATATGGATATCGATATGGATAGATATGGATATCGATATGGATATGGTATGAAAATCGATATCGATATCGATATTGGTATGAAAATCGATATCGATATCGATAAGTATATCGATTTGGATATCGATATGAATATCGATATGGATATTGATATGGATAACAATATGGATATCGAAATGGATTACGATATGGATATCGATATGTATATCGATATGGATATCAATATAGATATTGATATGGATATCGATATGAATATTGATATGGATATCGAAATGGATATCGATATGGATATCGATATGTATATCGATATGGATATCGATATGGATATCGATATGGATCGATATGAATATCGATGTGGATATGGTTAGCGATATGGATATCGAATGGATCGATATTTATATCGATATGAATATCGATGTGGACATGGATATCGATATGGATATCGATATGGATATCGATATGGATATCCATATGGATATCGATTTGAATATCGATATGGATCGATATGGATATCGATGTGGATTTGGTTTTCGATATGGATATCGATATGGATATCGATATGGATCGATGTGGATATCGATATGGATATCGATATGGATATCGATATGGATATCGATATGGATATCGATATGGATATCGATATGGATCGATATGGATATCGATGTGAATATGGTTCTCGATGTGGATATCTATATGGATCGATATAGATATCGATATGGATATGGTTATCGACGTGGATGTCGATACGGATCGATATGAATATCGATGTGGATATGGTTATCGATATGGATATCGATATGGATATCGATATGGATCGATATGAATATCTATGTGGACATGGATATCGATATGGATATCGATATGGATATCCATATGGATATCGATTTGAATATCGATATGGATCGATATGGATATCGATATGGATTTGGTTATCGATATGGATATCGATATGGATATCGATATGGATCGATGTGGATATCGATATGGATATCGATATGGATATCGATATGGATACCGATATGGATATCGATATGGATATCGATATGGATCGATATGGATATCGATGTGAATATGGTTATCGATGTGGATATCGATATGGATCGATATAGATATCGATATGGATATGGTTATCGACGTGGATATCGATATGTATATCAATATGGACATGGTTAGGAATATTGATATGGATAACGATATGAATATCGATGTGGATATGGATATCGATATGTATATCGATGCGGATATCGATATGGATCGATATGGATATCGATGTGGATTTGGTTATCGATATGAATATCGACATGGTTTTCGATATGGATCGATATGGAAATCGATATGGATATCGACATGGATCGATTTGGATATCGATGTGAAAATGGATATCAATGAGGATATCGATATGGATATCGATATGAATATCGATGTGGATATCGATATGAATATCGATATGAATATCGATGTGGATATGGATATCGATATGGATATCGACATGGATATCGATATGGATATCGATATAGATATCGATATGGATATCGATATGGATCGATGTGGATATTGATATGGATCGATATAGATAACGATATGGATATGGTTATCGATGTGGATATCGATATGGATATCGATATGGACATGGATGGGAATATTGATATGGAAAACGATATGGATATCGATGAGGATATCGATATGAATATCGATGTGGATATGGATATCGATATGGATATCGATTTGGATATCGATATGGAGCGATATGGATATCGATATGGATATCGATATGTATATCGATATGGATCGATATGGATATCGATGTGAATATGGTTATCGATATGGATATCGGTTTGGATATCGATTTGGATATCGATATGAATATCGATATGGACATGGATATCGATATGGATATCGGTTTGGATATCGATTTGGATATCGATATGAATATCGATGTGGACATGGATATCGATATGGATATCGATTTGGATACCGATATGGATCGATATGGATATCGATATGGATATCGATATGTATATCGATATGGATCGATATGGAAATCGATGTGAATATGGTTATCAATGTGGATATCGATATGGATCGATATATATATCGATTTGGATATGGTTATCGATGTGGATATCGATATGGATATCGATATGGACATGGTTAGGAATATTGATATGGATAACGATATGAATATCGATGTGGATATGGATATCGATATGTATATCGATGCGGATATCGATATGGATCGATATGGATATCGATGTGGATTTGGTTATCGATATGAATATCGACATGGTTTTCGATATGGATCGATATGGAAATCGATATGGATATCGACATGGATCGATTTGGATATCGATGTGAAAATGGATATCAATGAGGATATCGATATGGATATCGATATGAATATCGATGTGGATATCGATATGAATATCGATATGAATATCGATGTGGATATGGTTATCGATATGGATATAGACATGGATATCGATATGGATATCGATATGGATCGATATGGATATCGATGTGGATCGATATGGATATCGATATGGATCGATATGGATATCGATGTGAATGTGGTTATCGATATGGATATCGATATGGATCGATATAGATATCGATATGGATCGATATAGATATCGATATGGATCGATATAGATATCGATATGGATCGATATAGATATCGATATGGATATGGTTATCGATGTGTATATCGATATGGACATGGATAGGATATATGGATATCGATATGGATATCGATATGGATATCGATAGGGATATCGATATGGATATAGATATGGATCGATATGGATATCGATGTGAATATGGTTATCGATGTGGATATCGATATGGATCGATATAGATATCGATATGGATATGGTTATCGACGTGGATATCGATATGTATATCGATATGGACATGGTTAGGAATATTGATATGGATAACGATATGAATATCGATGTGGATATGGATATCGATATGTATATCGATGAGGATATCGATATGGATCGATATGGATATCGATGTGGATTTGGTTATCGATATGAATATCGACATGGTTTTCGATATGGATCGATATGGAAATCGATATGGATATCGACATGGATCGATATGGATATCGATGTGAAAATGGATATCAATGAGGATATCGATATGGATATCGATATGGATATCGATATGAATATCGATGTGGATATCGATATGAATATCGATATGAATATCGATGTGGATATGGTTATCGATATGGATATAGACATGGATATCGATATGGATATCGATATGGATCGATATGGATATCGATGTGGATCGATATGGATATCGATATGGATATCGATATGGATCGATATGGATATCGATGTGAATGTGGTTATCGATATGGATATCGATATGGATCGATATAGATATCGATATGGATCGATATAGATATCGATATGGATCGATATAGATATCGATATGGATCGATATAGATATCGATATGGATCGATATAGATATCGATATGGATATGGTTATCTATGTGTATATCGATATGGACATGGATAGGAATATTGATATGGAAAACGATATAGATATCGATGAGGATATCGATATGAATATCGATGTGGATATGGATATCGATATGGATATCGACATGGATATCGATATGGATATCGATATAGATATCGATATGGATATCGATATGGATCGATGTGGATATTGATATGGATCGATATAGATAACGATATGGATATGGTTATCGATGTGGATATCGATATGGATATCGATATGGACATGGATGGGAATATTGATA
Source organism: Drosophila neocordata (assembly GCA_018903615.1). NCBI lineage: Eukaryota > Metazoa > Arthropoda > Insecta > Diptera > Drosophilidae > Drosophila > Drosophila neocordata. Next base: position 41,385 of record JAEIGI010000188.1, read on the forward strand.
TGGAAAACGATATGGATATCGATGAGGATATCGATATGAATATCGATGTGAATATGGATATCGATATGGATATCGATTTGGATATCGATATGGAGCGATATGGATATCGATATGGATATCGATATGTATATCGATATGGATCGATATGGATATCGATGTGAATATGGTTATCGATATGGATATCGGTTTGGATATCGATTTGGATATCGATATGAATATCGATATGGACATGGATATCGATATGGATATCGGTTTGGATATCGATTTGGATATCGATATGAATATCGATGTGGACATGGATATCGATATGGATATCGATTTGGATACCGATATGGATCGATATGGATATCGATATGGATATCGATATGTATATCGATATGGATCGATATGGAAATCGATGTGAATATGGTTATCAATGTGGATATCGATATGGATCGATATATATATCGATTTGGATATGGTTATCGATGTGGATATCGATATGGATATCAATATGGACATGGATAGGAATATTGATATGGATAACGATATGGATATCGATGATGATATCGATATGAATATCGATGTGGATATGGATATCGATATGGATATCGACATGGATATCGATATGGATATCGATTTAGATATCAATATGGATATCGATATGGATCGATGTGGATATCGATATGGATCGATATAGATATCGATATGGATATGGTTATCGATGTGGATATCCATATGGATATCGATATGGACATGGATAGGAATATTGATATGGATATCGATATGGATATCGATGAGGATATCGATATGGATATCGATATGAATATCGATGTGGATATGGATATCGATATGGATATCGACATGGATATCGATATGGATATCGATGTGGATTTGGTTGTCGATATGGATATCGATATGGATCGATATGGATATCGATATGGATATCGATATGGATATCGATGTGGATATCAATATGTACATGGATAGGAATATTGATATGGATATCGATGAGGATATCGATATGAATATCGATGTCGATATGGATATCGAAATGGATATCGATATGGATATCGACATGGATATCGATATGGATATCGATATAGATATCGATATGGATATCGATATGGATCGATGTGGATATCGATATGGATCGATATAGATATCGATATGGATATGGTTATCGATGTGGATATCGATATGGATATCGATAAGGACATGGATAGGATATCCATATGAATATCGATATGGATATGAATTTCGATATGGATATCGACATGGATATCGATATGGATATCGATATGGATATCGATATAGATATCGATATGGATATCGATATGGATCGATATGTATATCGATGTGGATCGATATGGATATCGATATGGATATCGATATGGATATCGATATGGATATCGATATGGATATCGATATGGATATCGATATGGATATCGATATGGATCGATATGGATATCGTTATGAATGTGGTTATCGATATGGATAACGATATGGATCGATAAAGATTTTGATATGGATATGGTTATCGATGTGGATATCGATATGGACATGGATAAGAATATTGATATGGATAACGATATGAATATCGATGTGGATATGGATATCGATACGAATATCGATGTGGATATGGATATCGATATGGATATCGATGTGGATTTGGTTATCGATATGAATATCGATATGGATATCGATATGGATCGATATGGATATCGATATGGATATCGATGTGGATATCGATATGGATTGAAATGGATATCGAGGTGAATATGGTTATCGATATGGATATCGATACGTATCGATGTGGATATCGATGTGGATATGGTTATCGATGTGGATATCGATATGGATCGATATGGATATCGATATGGATAGGTATGAATATCGCTATGAATATCGATATGGATATCGATATCGATATGGATATCGATATGGATATCGATGTAGATATCGATATGGATATCGATTCGGATGTCGATATGGATATCCGATTGGATATCGATATGGATATCTCTATGTATATCGATATGGATATGGTTATCGACGTGGATATCGATATGTATATCGATATGGACATGGTTAGGAATATTGATATGGATAACGATATGAATATCGATGTGGATATGGATATCGATATGTATATCGATGCGGATATCGATATGGATCGATATGGATATCGATGTGGATTTGGTTATCGATATGAATATCGACATGGTTTTCGATATGGATCGATATGGAAATCGATATGGATATCGACATGGATCGATATGGATATCGATGTGAAAATGGATATCAATGAGGATATCGATATGGATATCGATATGAATATCGATGTGGATATCGATATGAATATCGATATGAATATCGATGTGGATATGGTTATCGATATGGATATAGACATGGATATCGATATTTATATCGATATGGATCGATATGGATATCGATATGGATCGATATGGATATCGATGTGAATGTGGTTATCGATATGGATATCGATATGGATATCGATGAATATGGATATCGATATGGATATCGATATGGATCGATATAGATATCGATATGGATCGATATAGATATCGATATGGATATGGATATCGATGTGTATATCGATATGGACATGGATAGGAATATTGATATGGAAAACGATATGGATATCGATGAGGATATCGATATGAATATCGATGTGGATATGGATATCGATATGGATATCGACATGGATATCGATATGGATATCGACATGGATATCGATATGGATATCGATATGGATATCGATATGGATATCGATATGGATATCGATATAGATAACGATATGGATATGGTTATCGATATCGATATCGATATGGATATCGATATGGATATGGTTATGGATAGGAATATTGATATGGATATCGATATGGATATCGATATGGATGATATCGATATGAATATCGATATGGATATCGATATGGATATCGATATGGATATCGATATGGATATCGATATGGATATCGATATGGATATCGATATGGATCGATATCGATATATCGATATGGAATCGATATGGATATCGATATGAATATGGTTATCGATATGGATATCGATATGGATATCGATTTGGATATCGATATGGAATATCGATATGGATATGGATATCGATATGGATATCGATATGGATATCGATATGGTATATGGATATCGATATGGATATGGATATCGATATGGATATCGATATGGACATGGATAGGAATATTGATATGGATAACTATATGGCTATCGATGACGATATCGATATGGATTGATATGGATATCGAGGTGACTATGGTTATCGATATGGATATCGATATGGATCGACATGGATCGATATAGATATTGATATGGATATTGTTACCGATATGGATATCGTTAGGGATACCGATATGGATATCGATATGGATATCGATATGGATATCGATGTGGATTTGGTTATCGATATGAATATCGATATGGATATCGATATGGATCGATATGGATATCGATATGGATATCGATGTGGATATCGATATGGATTGATATGGATATCGAGGTGAATATGGTTATCGATATGGATATCGATACGTATCGATGTGGATATCGATGTGGATATGGTTATCGATATGGATATCGATATGGATATCGATATGGATATCGATATGGATATCGATATGGATATCGATATGGATCGATGTGGATATCGATATGGATCGATATAGATATCGATATGGATATCGATATGGATATCGATATGGATATCGATATGGATATCGATATGGACATGGATAAGAATATTGATATGGATATCGATTTGGATATCGATGAGGATGTCGATATGGATATCAATATGAATATCGATGTGGATATGGATATCGATATGGATATCGATATGGATATCGATATCGATGTGGATATCGATATGGACATGGATAAGAATATTGATATGGATAACGATATGAATATCGATGTGGATATGGATATCGAAACGAATATCGATGTGGATATGGATATCGATGTGGATTTGGTTATCGATATGAATATCGATATGGATATCGATATGGATCGATATGGATATCGATATGGATATCGATGTGGATATCGATATGGATATCGATATGGATCGATAAAGATATCGATATGGATATGGATATCGATATGGATATCGATACGTATCGATGTGGATATCGATGTGGATATGGTTATCGATATGGATATCGATATGGATATCGATATGGATATCGATATGGATATCGATATGGATATCGATATGGATCGATGTGGATATCGATATGGATCGATATAGATATCGATATGGATATCGATATGGATCCATATAGATATCGATATCGATATGGTTATCGATGTGGATATCGATGTGGATATCGATATGGATATCGATATGGATATCGATATGGATATGGATATCGATATGGATATCGATGATGGATCGATATGGATATCGATATGAATATCGATATGGATATGGATATCGATATGGATATCGATATGGATATCGATATGGATATCGATATGGATATCGATATGGATATCGATATGGATATCGATATGGATATCGATATGGATATCGATATGGATATCGATATGGATATCGATATGGATATCGATATGGATATCGATCGATATGGATATCGATATGAATATGGATATCGATATGGATATCGATATGGATCGATAAAGATATCGATATGGATATGGATATCGATCTGGATATCGATATGGACATGGATAAGAATATTGATATGGATAACGATATGAATATCGATGTGGATATGGATATCGATATGGATATCGATATCGATATGGATATCGATATGGATATCGATATGGATATCGATATGGATATCGATATGGATATCGATATGGATATCGATATGGATCGATATGGATATCGAATATGGATATCGATATGGATATCGATATGGATATCGATATGGATATCGATATGGATGATATATGGATATCGATATGGATATCGATATGGATATCGATATGGATATCGATATGGATATCGATATGGATATTGATGTGAATATGGTTATCGATATGGATATCGATATGGATCGATATAGATATCGATATGGATATGGTTACCGATATGGATATCGTTATGGATACCGATATGGATATCGATATGGACATGGATAGGAATATTGATATGGATAACGATATGGATATCGATGAGGATATCGATATGGATATCGATATGGAATATCGATATGGATATCGATATGGATATCGATATGGATATCGATATGGATATCGATATGGATATCGATATGATATATCGATATGGATATCGATATGGATCGATATGGATATCGATATGGATATCGATATGGATATCGATATGGATATCGATATGGATATCGAGGATATCGATATGGTTATCGATATGGATATCGATACGATATCGATATGGATATCGATATCGATATGGATATGGATATCGATATGGATATCGATATGGATATCGATATGGATATCGATATGGATATCGATATGGATATCGATATCGATATGGATATCGATATGGATCGATATGGATATCGATATAGATATCGATATGGATATGGTTACCGATATGGATATCGTTATGGATACCGATATGGATATCGATATGGACATGGATAGGAATATTGATATGGATAACGATATGGATATCGATGAGGATATCGATATGGATATCGATATGAATATCGATGTGGATATGGATATCGATATGGATATCGATATGGATATCGATATGGATATCGATATCGATATGGATATCGATATGGATATCGATATGGATATCGATATGTATATCGATATGGATATCGATATGGATATCGATATGGATATCGATATGGATATCGATATGGATATCGATATGGATATCGATATGGATATCGATAAAGATATCGATATGGATATGGTTATCGATATGGATATCGATATGGACATGGATAAGAATATTGATATGGATAACGATATGAATATCGATATGGATATGGATATCGATATGAATATCGATGTGGATATGGATATCGATATATGATATCGATATGGATATGGATATCGATATGGATATCGATATGGATATCGATATGGATATCGATATGGATATCGATATGGATATCGATATCGATATGGATATCGATATGGATATCGATATGGATATCGATATGGATATCGATATCGATATGGATATCGATATGGATATCGATATGGATATCGATATGGATATCGATATGGATATCGATATGGTTATCGATATGGATATCGATATGGATCGATATGGATATCGATATGGATATGGTTATCGATATGGATATCGATATGGATATCGATATGGATATCGATATGGATATCGATATGGATATTGATATGGATATCGATATGGATATCGATATGGATATCGATATGGATATCGATATGGATATCGATATGGATATCGATATGGATATGGATATCGATATGGATATCGATGTGGATTTGGTTATCGATATGAATATCGATATGGATATCGATATGGATCGATATGGATATCGATATGGATATCGATGTGGATATCGATATGGATTGATATGGATATCGAGGTGAATATGGTTATCGATATGGATATCGATACGTATCGATGTGGATATCGATGTGGATATGGTTATCGATATGGATATCGATATGGATATCGATATAGATATCGATATGGATATCGATATGGATATCGATATGGATATCGATATGGATATCGATATGGATATCGATATGGATCGATATAGATATCGATATGGATATCGATATGGTTATCGATGTGGATATCGATATGGATATCGATATGGACATGGATAGGAATATTGATATGGATATCGATATGGATATCGATGAGGATGTCGATATGGATATCAATATGAATATCGATGTGGATATGGATATCGATATGGATATCGATATGGATATCGATATGGATATCGATATGGATATCGATATGGATATCGATATGGATATCGATATGGATATCGATATGGATATCGATATGGATATCGATATGGATATCGATATGGATATCGATATGGATATCGATATGGATATCGATATATCGATATGGATATCGATATGGATATCGATATGGATCGATAAAGATATCGATATGGATATGGTTATCGATCTGGATATCGATATAGACATGGATAAGAATATTGATATGGATAACGATATGAATATCGATGTGGATATGGATATCGATATGAATATCGATGTGGATATGGATATCGATATGGATATCGATATGGATATCGATATGGATATCGATATGGATATCGATATGGATATCGATATGGATATCGATATGGATATCGATGTGAATATGGATATCGATATGGATATCGATATGGATCGATATGGATATCGATATGGATATGGATATCGATATGGATATCGATATGGATATCGATATGGATATCGATATGGATATCGATATGGATATCGATATGGATATCGATATGGATATCGATATGGATATTGATATGAATATGGTATATCGATATGGATATCGATATGGATATCGATATAGATATCGATATGGATATCGGTATATCGATATGGATATCGATATGGATATCGATATGGATATCGATATGGACATGGATAGGAATATTGATATGGATAACGATATGGATATCGATGAGGATATCGATATGGATATCGATATGAATATCGATATGGATATCGATATGGATCGATATGGATATCGATATGGATATCGATGTGGATATCGATATGGATTGATATGGATATCGAGGTGAATATGGTTATCGATATGGATATCGATACGTATCGATGTGGATATCGATGTGGATATGGTTATCGATATGGATATCGATATGGATATCGATATAGATATCGATATGGATATCGATATAGATATCGATATGGATATCGATATGGATCGATGTGGATATCGATATGGATCCATATAGATATCGATATAGATATGGTTATCGATGTGGATATCGATATGGATATCGATATGGACATGGATAGGAATATTGATATGGATATCGATTTGGATATCGATGAGGATGTCGATATGGATATCAATATGAATATCGATGTGGATATGGATATCGATATGGATATCGATATGGATATCGATATGGATATCGATATGGATATCCATATGGATATCGATATGGATCGATATGTATATCGATGTGGATCGATATGGATATCGATATGGATCGATATGGATATCGATATGAATGTGGTTATCGATATGGATATCGATATGGATCGATAAAGATATCGATATGGATATGGTTATCGATCTGGATATCGATATAGACATGGATAAGAATATTGATATGGATAACGATATGAATATCGATGTGGATATGGATATCGATATGAATATCGATGTGGATATGGATATCGATATGGATATCGATATGGATATCGATATGGATATCGAAGTGGATATCGATATGGATTGATATGGATATCGAGGTGAATATGGTTATCGATATGGATATCGATACGTATCGATGTGGATATCGATGTGGATATGGTTATCGATATGGATATCGATATGGATATCGATATGGATATCGATATGGATATCGATATGGATATTGATGTGAATATGGTTATCGATATGGATATCGATATGGATCGATATAGATATCAATATGGATATGGTTACCGATATGGATATCGTTATGGATACCGATATGGATATCGATATGGACATGGATAGGAATATTGATATGGATAACGATATGGATATCGATGAGGATATCGATATGGATATCGATATGAATATCGATGTGGACATGGATATCGATATGGATATCGATGTGGATTTGGTTATCGATATGAATATCGATATGGATATCGATATGGATCGATATGGATATCGATATGGATATCACCGTGAATTGACGCGTTTTCCTGTGCTCTTGCATAATTTTCCTTATTTTTGACTAT
>JAEIGI010000146.1:0-73928 GCA_018903615.1 Drosophila neocordata
ATAACAAGCGAGGGTTATATGTATGTATATAAGAGGCAATAAAAACTGCGCAGTAGCAACTGGCGACTTTTGGGCAAGTCCCGTTGCATTGCTTGCTTTATGTCTTTGGTGGCCCGATGTATGTGTATGTGTGTGTGTGTATTGGCGGTGGTCTGATTTAGAGATGCTCTGCTGGGGAACTAGTTCGACCAATAAAAATACTAACAACAAGTCAGAGTATACACTTATAATTAATTCATAGGACTTATTATATATATATGTACATTGTGGCGAAGTACCCAAAATTGTACTTCGTCACAATATATACTTTATATAGTCGGAGATGCTTCCTATGCGTTGCAAACTTTTGACCAAAAATTAATATAGCTTGTGACGAATCACAAATTTTGTTATTTTATATATTAATATATTTAGCATTAAGCTAACCCTCAGAATCGATATGCTCTAATTACTAAAGGGGATTAGTTCATCATTAGGTTACCGTTTCTAGCAGGAGAGCAATTGTTTTCTATTTCATCATTAGGTTACCGTTTCTAGCAAGAGAGCAATTGTTTTCTATTTCTAGAGAAAGAATCTCTTTCGCATACCGATAGCCAACCATCGACGCCGACGCACCAACCATCACGCCGTTGGTACAGTCGGTGCCAGCATAGCTAAGCTAAGACGTTTGGTCACGTACGCAAAAGCTCGTAGGATAACGGTGATTCATCAGTAGCCAATCAAAACGCGCCACGCATTTCCGCTGCTGCGTCAAAAGCTTAGAATGAAGAAATCTAGAGCAAAGGCTAGAGTTAGAAGTAATAGTAAGATCACTTAGTTTGTGACCATCGCGGAGATAAGTTCGTAGAAGTGCAGAGTAAAGGTAAAAAAACAAGCAAAGTGATAGTGGGACAAAGACAAAGTGAAACCAAGTGAAAAAAAAAATAGAAATCAAAGAAAAGAATAACATTATACAAAGATTCTACCCAAACGAATTCCAGAAAACAAAAGACTCAAGGAAAAGAAGAATTAATTATACCACATATTATACTGAAGCGGGTAAGTCAGCCTTAGGGCCACGATGTTCCCATATTATCCTCTTCCTCCTCTAGGATAGTGTGATCGTAGGCAGCTAGTATACATTTTTTTATAATAGACACATGTGAGTTAGAAATAATAAAATTAAACATGAAACAGTAACCCCTGCCATTATTTCTTTCATTCTTATCCCTTCCCCTTTTTATCCGTACTTTATTGTGACAACCTAATAATGTGTTTAGTGTTGTTTAAATAACCTATTTTTCCATATCTAGTGCCTGTTTCAGTGTCCGGGTAATACCCTTACTGAAACAGTATTAGATATGGAAAATAAGTTTAGTGCTATTTAATATTTATTTCGGTGTCCGGGTAATACCCTAACCGAAATGATATTAAAAGGGCATGTCGTAGAAATAAATGTTGTGTTTCCATGGGACAGTTGGCAGCATGTCAACCAGCAACCAGCATTTAATATTATTCGACATCCGGGTAATACCCTAGTCGAAGCAATATTAAATGCGCATGAACATGGAACCACTGTAATGTAGGTTTCATGTAGAGTAGCACAGTGGTCATGATGCCATTTTTTAGCATTTCAGTGTCCGGGTAATACCCTAACTGAAATGTTAACAACTGCGCATCTGACTACACAGTGTGATTTAATATTTATTTCGGTGTCCGGGTATTACCCTAACCGAAATAATATTAAATGTACATGTCATAATATATATGTTGTGTGTCTCCCCCTTGTACAGTGTTCACCCCAAATGAGTGTCTTTAATATTAATTGTTTAATTTTGTGTCTCGTAATAATTATTGTATGCCCTCTGTAGTGTACATTGAAGTTGGTGTAGGTAAGTATTAATAAAGAATTATATCCTACATATGCCTCAACTAATTTAGTAATCCAGAGGTCTCGAGTTTTTCTTACAAAATTTCTGTAATTAAAAGCCCTGGATAGAATGAGATATGTACCCAGGCTGGAAAAGTTCCTTACAGATGGCGCCCGAGCAGGGACCTCGAGAAAGATTTTTTAATTAGTTAGGCAAGCTTAGTGTAGGGATTAATTTTGTGCAACGTAGGAACTATTTCCCTGAATTAACTAGGCACCAACATCTAACTCCCATACACATTCAAAATATTATTTGAAAAACAAATTTTATTGCTACCCTATAATATCGAAAATAAAAAAAATTATATCTATTATATTATATTACAATATGATCGCATTATATCATACCATTTAATTATATTTACATATGAAATATTAATTGGGGATTTTCTTTATTGGTGCAATATAGATACGATGAAAATAAAAATTTATAAATAATTCAATTTTTTGCCAAAGGTAACGGTAGGACTACCTTAGAGTCATCGACAGAGCCCAGCCCCAGCGACAGCGTCACGACAGAATTCAGTGGAACCAAAACCACGTGGCAGAAATACATATGTATATATTTTTTTTATAATCGACAGAGCTAAACACGGTATCAGCAGAGTCACCATAGAAAAAAATATATATGTATATATTTGAATTTTTATATCGACACAGCTAAACAGGGTATCAGCAGAAGAGTCAACATGAGAAAAAAATGAAGTAAGCAAGTCGTCCTTGCGACTTTGGTATACCCTGTACCATTTAAGGAACTTTATAAAATCAAACTCTTTCACTTCGCCATTATTCAACAAAATCACCTCACGCGGCGCAACGACTCATGCTACTCCTCACACTACTCGCAATGTCGCCCGGGCATTCGTACAAATGTATATGGATATATCTTCTATTTTGTCGATTTTAACGAAATTTGGTCGATGATCCTTTTGACGCTACCTTTAATATAATGTTTTCGTTTCCGAATTTCTATACAAGACTGCGTGCAAAATTTTAGACAAGCTATTGCGTAGAACATTTCACAAACTGACACCAGTTGCTCTAGTCTTGTAGTCTCTGGAACCCCCGTGTTCATACGGACGGACAGACGGACAAACGGACGGACAAAAGAAAGAAAGAAAAACCCTCCACCCCCCCCTCCATTTATGATTATCAAAAAAAAAAAATTTTTTTTAGGGGAAAAATACCTCCTCCCCCCTCTTATATATTTTTTTAACAACATTAAACCCCCCTTTTCCCCTTAATAAAAAAAAAAAAAAAAAAATAAAAAAAAAAATTTAAAAAAAAAAAAAAAAAAAAAAAAAAAAAAAAAAAAAAGTAGAACTATTTTAAAGTCATCGACAAAGTCCCAGCGACAGAGTCCCGACAGATTTCAATAGAACCAAAACCACGTGGAGTTATAATTTTTTTTATATCGACAGAGCTAAACAGGGTATCAGCAGAGTCACCATAAAAAAAAAATAAAATAATTTTGATAAGAATATTAGAAACATAATCAAGCTCAAAAATTTGCACAAAGTAACGGTAGAACTATTTTAAAGTCATCGACAGAGTCTCAGCGACAGAGTCACGAATACAGTAGAACCAAAACCACGTGGAATTATTTTTTTTTACAATCGACAAAGCTACAGCAGTAGAGTCACCATAGAAAGAAATATACATACGTATAACAGAGTCTAAGTAAAAGAGGAGAAAGGCAGGAAAGATAAACCATAGGAGATTAGAAAAAAAAAGTTATCCCCTTTCGTTTCCTATCACACTTTACTCCTATGAGAAGGGGGTATGAGGGAGTTTCGTTGGTTCTCTTTGGTAGACGTAGCCGCAACGGGGTCTTTTGGATGCTCACTCCTATGAAGCGGCGGAGACTACGACGCTGGCAGAGCAGAGGCTTCGAAGATAAAGTCATGGTACCAATGCATACTGGGAAGAGAGTCACTATCCAACCGTCCGAGAGTCAATATCCAACCTTCGGAGAGTCAACATCGAACCGTCGAGGTGTCAACATCCAACCTTCAAGGAGTTCACATCCAGCCGCCGAGGACCACAGCCTTCAAAATTCCAAGGATAACAGGCCTCTAAGTTACCAGCACACCAAGGACCCAGCCAGTGAATATTCTTTTTCAAGGACAACAGCAGTCAAGATTTACATGCAAAGGAATCAACAGTGAACATCCTGTTCAAAGAATAGCAACAGCTTAAGTTACAAGGATATCAGCAAAGCCTAAACCAAGCAACCAAGAATACAAAGAATACAACGAAGAACCAAAGTCCCAAAACCAGAGAAACAACGTCAACCACAAGGATATTATATTACCAATGATACCAGGAGTCAAAGTCTAGCTACAGCGAGTGAGCATTCTTATCAAGGATACGAGGAATCAAAGTCTAGCTAGAGCGAGTGAACATCCTTCTCAAGGAGAACAGCAGCATCCGCAGTTACAAGGATACCACGAATAGAAGTCAATCCAGAATACCAGGAATCAAAGTCGAACTACAGCGAGTGAACGTCCTTTTCTAAATAAACCAGAAGTCTACGTCAATTCTACAAAGATACCAGCGGAGTCTACATTAAGCCAGGAACGAGTCAAAGTCTTTCTCCAAAGATACTAGAAGTCGAAGTCAAAGCTACAAGGATAACAGCGGAGTCTACATCAAGCCAGAAACAAATCAACGTCTTTCGCAAGGATACAAAGATACTAGCGGAGTCTACAACCAGAACTCTATGCAAAGTCACAAGGATACCAGGTAGAGTCTACATACCAGAAGTCACGACGATACGAGGAATCTAAGCCAGAACGAGCCATCATGCGTCACAAGGATACCAGCAGAGCCCACATTAAGTCTAGCACAAGTTGACGCCCGTCACAAGGATACTAGGAACCTAAGCTAGAACCACAACGAGCCATCATGCATCATAAGGATACCAGCAGAGTCTACATGAAGTCTAACACAAGTCAACGCCCGTCATAAGGATACTAGGAACTTAAGCTAGAACCACAACGAGCCATTATGTGTAAGAAGGATACCAGCTGAGTCAACTCTAAGTCTTGCACAAGTCAACATTCTTCCCTAGGAATCCAAGCCAGAACCACAACGATCCAGCATGCTTTACAAGAATACCAGGAATCTAGTCAGCATGTTTCACAAGGATACCAGGAAGAGTCATAGTCAAAAGTTCAACGAGGCAACATTTTTCACAAGGATACTATCTTTACAAGAATATCAGAGCGAAGCCCAAATGGATATTATTCGGAGAATCTTAGCCAAGCACACAGGGAGTCGTCACAGGATACGTCCTTCAAAAGGATACGAAGTCAACAGCATGGTAATGAAGACAAGGAGCATGAAACCAAGTTGCAAAAGATACAAGGAATATCTCACAAACGCCACGCCGTTGGTACAGTCGGTGTCAGCATAGCTAAGCTAAGACGTTTGGTCACGTACGCAAAAGCTCGTAGGATAACGGTGATTCATCAGTAGCCAATCAAAACGCGCCCGCTTTCCGCAGCTGCGTCAAAAGCTTAGAATGAAGAAATCTAGAGCAAAGGCTAGAGTTAGAAGTAATAGTAAGATCACTTAGTTTGTGACCATCGCGGAGATAAGTTCGTAGAAGTGCAGAGTAAAAGTAAAATAACAAGCAAAGTGATAGTGGGACAAAGACAAAGTGAAACCAAGTGAAAAAAAAAAATAGAAATCAAAGAAAAGAATAACATTATACAAAGATTCTACCCAAACGAATTCCAGAAAACAAAAGACTCAAGGAAAAGAAGAATTAATTATACCACATATTATACTGAAGCGGGTAAGTCAGCCTTAGGGCCACGATGTTCCCATATTATCCTCTTCCTCCTCTAGGATAGTGTGATCGTAGGCAGCTAGTATACATTTTTTTATAATAGACACATGTGAGTTAGAAATAATAAAATTAAACATGAAACAGTAACCCCTGCCATTATTTCTTTCATTCTTATCCCTTCCCCTTTTTATCCGTACTTTATTGTGACAACCTAATAATGTGTTTAGTGTTGTTTAAATAACCTATTTTTCCATATCTAGTGCCTGTTTCAGTGTCCGGGTAATACCCTTACTGAAACAGTATTAGATATGGAAAATAAGTTTATGCTATTTAATATTTATTTCGATATCCGGTATACCAACGAAGGTATTAAAAGGATGTCGTAGAAATAAATGTTGTGTTTCCATGGGACAGTTGGCAGCATGTCAACCAGCAACCATTTCAGTGTCCGGGTAATACCCTAACTGAAATGGTGTTGGTCGTACATGCGCCGACTTAGCGGCATTTAATATTATTCGACATCCGGGTAATACCCTAGTCGAAGCAATATTAAATGCGCATGAACATGGAACCACTGTAATGTAGGTTTCATGTAGAGTAGCACAGTGGTCATGATGCCATTTTTTAGCATTTCAGTGTCCGGGTAATACCCTAACTGAAATGTTAACAACTGCGCATCTGACTACACAGTGTGATTTAATATTTATTTCGGTGTCCGGGTATTACCCTAACCGAAATAATATTAAATGTACATGTCATAATATATATGTTGTGTGTCTCCCCCTTGTACAGTGTTCACCCCAAATGAGTGTCTTTAATATTAATTGTTTAATTTTGTGTCTCGTAATAATTATTGTATGCCCTCTGTAGTGTACATTGAAGTTGGTGTAGGTAAGTATCGTCTCTTTGTCGTGTCAAATAAAGAATTATATCCTACATATGCCTCAACTAATTTAGTAATCCAGAGGTCTCGAGTTTTTCTTACAAAATTTCTGTAATTAAAAGCCCTGGATAGAATGAGATGTGTACCCAGGCTGGAAAAGTTCCTTACAGATGGCGCCCGAGCAGGGACCTCGAGAAAGATTTTTTAATTAGTTAGGCAAGCTTAGTGTAGGGATTAATTTTGTGCAACGTAGGAACTATTTCCCTGAATTAACTAGGCACCAACATCTAACTCCCATACACATTCAAAATATTATTTGAAAAACAAATTTTATTGCTACCCTATAATATCGAAAATAAAAAAAATTAACCAATTATATTATATTATAATATGATCGCATTATATCATACCATTTAATTATATTTACATATGAAATATTAATTGGGGATTTTCTTTATTGGTGCAATATATATACGATGAAAATAAAAATTTATAAATAATTCAATTTTTTGCCAAAGGTAACGGTAGGACTACCTTAGAGTCATCGACAGAGCCCAGCCCCAGCGACAGCGTCACGACAGAATTCAGTGGAACCAAAACCACGTGGCAGAAATACATATGTATATATTTTTTTTTATAATCGACAGAGCTAAACACGGTATCAGCAGAGTCACCATAGAAAAAAAATATATATGTATATATTTGAATTTTTATATCGACACAGCTAAACAGGGTATCAGCAGAAGAGTCAACATGAGAAAAAAAAAAATATATGCAACGGAATTTCTATACAAGCGAAAGAGACAAGCAAGCATAGAAAATTTCACAAACGAACGGTAGAACTATTTTAAAGTCATCGACAGAGTCCCAGCGACAGAGTCCCGACAGATTTCAATAGAACCAAAACCACGTGGAGTTATAATTTTTTTTATATCGACAGAGCTAAACAGGGTATCAGCAGAGTCACCATAAAAAAAAAAAAATTATATGCAACGGAATTTTCATAAGAATATTAGAAACATAATCAAGCTCAAAAATTTGCACAAAGTAACGGTAGAACTATTTTAAAGTCATCGACAGAGTCTCAGCGACAGAGTCACGAATACAGTAGAACCAAAACCACGTGGAATTATTTTTTTTTACAATCGACAAAGCTACAGCAGTAGAGTCACCATAGAAAGAAATATACATACGTATAACAGAGTCTAAGTAAAAGAGGAGAAAGGCAGGAAAGATAAACCATAGGAGATTAGAAAAAAAAATTTATCCCCTTTCGTTTCCTATCACACTTTACTCCTATGAGAATGGGGTATGAGGGAGTTTCGTTGGTTCTCTTTGGTAGACGTAGCCGCAACGGGGTCTTTTGGATGCTCACTCCTATGAAGCGGCGGAGACTACGACGCTGACAGAGCAGAGGCTTCGAAGATAAAGTCATGGTACCAATGCATACTGGGAAGAGAGTCACTATCCAACCGTCCGAGAGTCAATATCCAACCTTCGGAGAGTCAACATCGAACCGTCGAGGTGTCAACATCCAACCTTCAAGGAGTTCACATCCAGCCGCCGAGGACCACAGCCTTCAAAATTCCAAGGATAACAGGCCTCTAAGTTACCAGCACACCAAGGACCCAG
This sequence comes from Drosophila neocordata, assembly GCA_018903615.1. Classification (NCBI taxonomy): domain Eukaryota; kingdom Metazoa; phylum Arthropoda; class Insecta; order Diptera; family Drosophilidae; genus Drosophila; species Drosophila neocordata. Next base: position 8,221 of record JAEIGI010000146.1, read on the forward strand.
CCAGTGAATATTCTTTTTCAAGGACAACAGCAGTCAAGATTTACATGCAAAGGAATCAACAGTGAACATCCTGTTCAAAGAATAGCAACAGCTTAAGTTACAAGGATATCAGCAAAGCCTAAACCAAGCAACCAAGAATACAAAGAATACAACGAAGAACCAAAGTCCCAAAACCAGAGAAACAACGTCAACCACAAGGATATTATATTACCAATGATACCAGGAGTCAAAGTCTAGCTACAGCGAGTGAGCATTCTTATCAAGGATACCAGGAATCAAAGTCTAGCTAGAGCGAGTGAACATCCTTCTCAAGGAGAACAGCAGCATCCGCAGTTACAAGGATACCACGAATAGAAGTCAATCCAGAATACCAGGAATCAAAGTCGAACTACAGCGAGTGAACGTCCTTTTCTAAATAAACCAGAAGTCTACGTCAATTCTACAAAGATACCAGCGGAGTCTACATTAAGCCAGGAACGAGTCAAAGTCTTTCTCCAAAGATACTAGAAGTCGAAGTCAAAGCTACAAGGATAACAGCGGAGTCTACATCAAGCCAGAAACAAATCAACGTCTTTCGCAAGGATACAAAGATACTAGCGGAGTCTACAACCAGAACTCTATGCAAAGTCACAAGGATACCAGGTAGAGTCTACATACCAGAAGTCACGACGATACGAGGAATCTAAGCCAGAACGAGCCATCATGCGTCACAAGGATACCAGCAGAGCCCACATTAAGTCTAGCACAAGTTGACGCCCGTCACAAGGATACTAGGAACCTAAGCTAGAACCACAACGAGCCATCATGCATCATAAGGATACCAGCAGAGTCTACATGAAGTCTAACACAAGTCAACGCCCGTCATAAGGATACTAGGAACTTAAGCTAGAACCACAACGAGCCATTATGTGTAAGAAGGATACCAGCTGAGTCAACTCTAAGTCTTGCACAAGTCAACATTCTTCCCTAGGAATCCAAGCCAGAACCACAACGATCCAGCATGCTTTACAAGAATACCAGGAATCTAGTCAGCATGTTTCACAAGGATACCAGGAAGAGTCATAGTCAAAAGTTCAACGAGGCAACATTTTTCACAAGGATACTATCTTTACAAGAATATCAGAGCGAAGCCCAAATGGATATTATTCGGAGAATCTTAGCCAAGCACACAGGGAGTCGTCACAGGACACGTCCTTCAAAAGGATACGAAGTCAACAGCATGGTAATGAAGACAAGGAGCATGAAACCAAGTTGCAAAAGATACAAGGAATATCTCACAACCGCCACGCCGTTGGTACAGTCGGTGTCAGCATAGCTAAGCTAAGACGTTTGGTCACGTACGCAAAAGCTCGTAGGATAACGGTGATTCATCAGTAGCCAATCAAAACGCGCCACACAGAGTTAGAAATAATAGTAAGATCACTTAGTTTGTGACCATCGCGGAGATAAGTTCGTAGAAGTGCAGAGTAAAAGTAAAATAACAAGCAAAGTGATAGTGGGACAAAGACAAAGTGAAACCAAGTGAAAAAAAAAAAATAGAAATCAAAGAAAAGAATAACATTATACAAAGATTCTACCCAAACGAATTCCAGAAAACAAAAGACTCAAGGAAAAGAAGAATTAATTATACCACATATTATACTGAAGCGGGTAAGTCAGCCTTAGGGCCACGATATTCCCATATTATCCTCTTCCTCTTCTAGGATAGTGTGAGTTAGAAATAATAAAATTAAACATGAAACAGTGACCCCTGCCATTATTTCTTTCATTCTTATCCCTTCCCCTTTTTATCCGTACTTTATTGTGACGTCCTAATAATGTGTTTAGTGTTGTTTAAATAACCTATTTTTCCATATCTAGTGCCTGTTTCGGTGTCCGGGTAATACCCTAACCGAAATGATATTAAAAGGGCATGTCGTAGAAATAAATGTTGTGTTTCCATGGGACAGTTGGCAGCATGTCAACCAGCAACCATTTCAGTGTCCGGGTAATACCCTAACTGAAATGGTGTTGGTCGTACATGCGCCGACTTAGCGCCACTTAATATTATTCGACATCCGGGTAATACCCTAGTCGAAGCAATATTAAATGCGCACGAACATGGAACCACTGTAATGTAGGTTTCATGTAGAGTAGCACAGTGGTCATGATGCCATTTGTTTAGCATTTCAGTGTTCGGGTAATACCCTAACTGAAATGTTAACAACTGCGCATCTGACTACTCAGTGTCATTTAACATTTATTTTGGTGTCTGGGTATTACGCTAACCGAAATAATATTAAATGTACATGACATAATATATATGTTGTGTGTCTCCCCCTTGTACAGTGTTCACCCCAAATGAGTGTCTTTAATATTAATTGTTTAATTTTGTGTCTCGTAATAATTATTGTATGCCCTCTGTAGTGTACATTGAAGTTGGTGTAGGTAAGTGTCGCCTCCTTGTCGTGTCAAATAAAGAATTATTTCCTACATATGTCTCAACTAATTTAGGAATCCAGAGGTCTCGAGTTTTTCTTACAAAATTTCTGTAATTAAAAGCCCTGGATAGAATGAGATGTGTACCCAGGCTGCAAAACTTCCTTACAAGCTTTTTTGCAAAGGTATATGATAGCAATATTTTATTTATTATACCTTTGCAAAAGTGGTATATTAATTTTGGTCAGAAATTTGCAACGCATAGAAGTAAATATCTCCGACTATATAAAGTATATATATTCTTGATCAGGATGAATACAGTGAAAAACGTCATTATTGAGAAATTACCTAACAGACTGAATCTGAGTTTTGCGAAGTTCGATATTTCCTCAGTGTCGAGAGAGATACTTACGAACCTTAACAGAACAATGCATATTTCCTAGGCCAATCATATAATGAACCAAGCCATAATAATTCTGGTGAAATAATTACAGACCAAACACTCAATATTACACAACTTAAGTCATATATGATAGCAATATTTTATTTATTATACCTTTGCAAAAAAGTCATATTAATTTTGGTCAGAAGTTTGCAACGGATTCGCTAGACTCTGTACCGTAGGGAGTCAAATATGAATCCGACTCTCTGCAGGTATACGAAGAATTTCTATGTCTTTCTTCACCGTAGGGTTTTTACAAAGAAATTTCATAATAGAAGTTTTAAAGAGATGTTATTTGTTTGGCTAGTTTTCTAGCTCCACCATTAAAACGCTGAGGTTAAATTTATAACTCCATATTTTGACGTTTTCGAATTTCAGTCAATAATGGAGAGCTGCACATATAGACGCTGAATTTTTATCTGCCTTGATTTCTAAGGGTTTACGCATATAATAAAAGATTTTGGTGACTGCTCTTTTTGCTTCGAGCCAATCTCGACTTTTTACTTCAACTAGAGAGACAAATTTTAAATATACGTACATATATGCATGATAAAAATTGTTCATTGTCACCTAAATAAAAGTTCGTTACATATTTCCCTCTGGCGTTTAATATTTCTAAGGTGATTTCAAAAGCTAGTTTAGTCTTTCTGCTTTTCGATTTGGATAAATAGTAAATATCGCATTCATTAATTAAGTTCTGAATTATTTTTTGGTAGTCTGGATAGCAGTATTTTTCTTAGAACCAATTTATAGATCTAACGATGCTTGGATAATGTAACATTTTTTAAAATAATTTCTCTGAAATCTGCGTAAGTGGGTGTTCACGCCAGGAATGGGTGAACAGCGGAAGAGTAGCGTGGCTGAAATAGGGGGGCGAATTGGATGAGAGAGGACAGTTAGTTTTTATAGCCTATAAAAGGAGATAAAAGGGCATTTCGTTTTTATAGCCTATACCAATAGGGTTAAAGGGTATATTAACAGGCAGAAGGAAGCTTTTCCGACCCCATAAGGTATATTTGTATATTCCTGATCAGCATCAACAGTCGAGTCCATGAGACATGTCTTCCATCCGTCCGTATGAACACGTGGATTTCAAAGACTACAAGAGCTACAGTAACCAAATTTGGTGTCAGCATTCGTGTAGTGCCTACGCAGATAAAGTTTGTTTTGAATTTTTGCCTCGCCCACTTCAGGAAAAACGAATAACTAGAGTTTTAATAAAGGTAGCCTATTCTTATTTAGAACACCTAATTATATGACTAAAAGGCATCCGCTCACCAAATTATCTATGTACAATTTGTACTGAAATGCCCAGTGCGATATTGCGTAGTAAGTGTGAGCGAGATAGCATGCGTTCGATGCTGCCGCTTGTGAGGAGAATTTTAGTTTGAATTAAAGGCGAATTCGGAGTTTGATTTTATAAAGTTCCTCTTCTTGGTACAGGGTACATTCAAAGTCGGCAGGGACGACTTGCTTGCTTCATTTACATATCAAGCCGTACGCACACCCTCAACCCCGTTACATATTTTTCAAGTTTATGTTTCGTCTACACTAAGTTTATGCGTTGTATCGCCAATCATCAATTGGCCATCCTAAACAACAAATTTCATCAAATCAATATTGTTTAGAAGTATTCTGCTCTGGTTTACGTCGCCCCCCTACAAACAGTGGGTATGTCTTTTAATCTGACTATCTGGACTTGAAAAAAATTAACATAAGCTTATGGAAGTAAATTGCGGTACTTTTTTAAACATAGGAATTCTTTGATAAGTTCCTTTGCGGAAAGATTAGACATTTCTTTATAAGATAATTCTATTTATTTTGTGAGAGAAGTGAGTGAATTGTATTTGATGATTGTAATATTTCAAAGGTTTTTCTAAGATAGTAATTATTGCACTGTGTATTGTTGCTCCGGAACTGTTTATTTCATCTCCTAAAAAGTTTTAACACGTTTAACCCTGAAAGGGGCGTCGACCACAATATTTTATTTTCCTGGTAGATATTTTATTTTGTAATCATATTCATTTAGTTTTATTTTCCATCTGTACTTTCATATTGGAATTTTTTATATTGGCTAACCAAACAAGGGGTTTGTGATTACTTAAGATCTCGAAATGTCTAGCACAGAGATATGGTCTAAAGTACTTAGTGTCCCTTACGATAGCTAATAATTTCTTTTGTATAGCGGAGTAATTAAGTTTGTGCTCATTAAGGATTCGGCTTGCAAAGTAGATGGGTTTGTGCTCTTGTGAGAGGACGGCGCCTATAGAAAGTGAAAAAGTTTTCTAAAATCAGTCTCAGTCTCCCCAGGGCGTTTAGGTTCAGAAAATTTGTAAATAAATCTCAAGACCTCTGGATTTTCAAATTAAGAGAGGCAACTGAAAGAAATAATCATCAACTTGTACAGAGAAAAGATGAGAGATTCGGTTAGGGCATTACCCGGGCACCGAATAATATTAAGTACTACTAAGTAGTCAGATATCCATTTGGCATCTTAACCACTGTACCATTTACACATTGAACTACATCACCGTGTTTCTATGTTTGCGAGTATCTAATATTGCTTCGACTAGAGTATTACCCGGACGTCGAATAATATTAAATACTGCTCAGTCGGCACATGTACAACCAGCACCATTTCAGTTAGAGTATTACCCGGATACTGAAATGGTTGCAGGGTGAGTTTTGTATATCTTTAATAAACGTTAAAGTCTCTTTATAAGGTTTTTAACATTTAAACGGGCTATTGTGTGGTATAATTATAACCTCCAATACAACTTCAGCTCAGTGGATCGGCAAGGATGCTACCTTTCGGAGTATACACAAGTTAAACATATCTCTGTGTTTTAAAAGTTAATTTCGGCTCTCATATATAACCAGAGTTGGTGACATGAATGGGTGTCAAACGAAGGAGGGGGGACAATCAGTATTTAAAACCAGACAAATCCATTATTCAATATTCTGCAGTTGTATCCGACAAAGAGAATCCAATCGACCTAATTAAAAATTCCAAAAACTGTTATTCAATAAACGATGACCAATCGGAGGGATAACAATGATAGCGGGTAATATTGCTAACCTTTTACTCGGTTATTTCTACATTTATGAGAGCTATATCGCTTCTCGGAATGGGCGCTCTTAAAAATCACCAGCATCGTAGTTCGATTAACTATCATTGTTGTTTGTTTGGCTAGTTTTCTAGCTCCACTAAAACGCTCTAGTCTATACTCTTAGGTTGCAAACAAACAAATGCGACATCGATCACGCGTTGTGTTTCTAACTAGCTTAAGTTATACATACATATGAAAAGTACACAGGAAAAGTACCGCAAGAATAAGAACAGAAAAGAGCTTGCACAAAACAATGTATTTCGTTCGCTGTGTGCAGCTGTACATTATTGCGCTTGCTTTTGTCTTTACAGTGGGTCGAAGGTGATTAATTTGCTGTCATAAATTTCGGCAACATTTCCCTCTCAGTAAGCGGACTCATCCAGAGAAGCTTACTTCCTTATTGCCGACATCAAGGACTGCTAATTTAACGGCTGGCCTACATAGAACACCTATTTGAGTCTGAACCTTTGCACTCCTTACTTGTCCGTCTGCTAGTATTACGATGTCTCCCTTCTCAATATTCTTGACCTTTTGATGCCATTCGCTTCTCCGAGTGATGTTAGGTAGCACCTCTTTGACCCACCGAATCCAGAACTGGTTGGCGAACATCTCGCTCTGGCGCAAAGTCCATTTGTAGACGATCTCATCGGCATTGCAGAAAGGCTTTTCGCCACTAGATGACCCAAGCAGTAGGTGATTCGGCGTTAAAGCTTCTTGGTCCTCGTGCTCGAGGGATACATATGTCAACGGTCTAGAGTTGACCGTCATTTCCACCTCCATCATTGCAGTAAGAAGGCTTTCGTCTGTGAACTTTTGATTTGGAATAATGCGATACAATACGCATTTGATAGAGCGCACCAAACGCTCCCAGGCGCCACCCATGTGTGGAACCGAGAGCGGGTTAAAGAACCAGGCAATTCCTCGCTTTGCCAATTGGTGAAGCTTCTCTCTCAGAAAGGCATCAGTTCCTCGGAAGTTGGTGCCGTTATCACTGTAGACTTCTTTTGGTGTCCCGCGACGTGCAATGTGACGCCGCAAACTTATCAGACATGAGTTTGTTGTAAGACTATGGACGATTTCGATGCTTATTGCTCGCATGGTGAGGCAAGTTATTATCATGCCCCATCGTTTTAACGCCTTTCGTCCATCGATGACTGTGAGCGGTCCGAAATAGTCAACGCCCACGTAGGTGAACGCTGGCTTGAAAGCAGCCAATCTTGCTAGAGGCAACGGTGCCATCAGTAGTGTTACAGGTCGGGCTCTTTCCAGCTTACATCGTTGGCAGCTTCGGCGTATCCTTTTAAGAAGAGGTCTTAGTTTTGGGATAAAATATTTTTGTCTCACCTCGTTTATGGTTGTCTCATGATGGATGTGGTAATATTTTTCGTGGTAGTGGCAGACTATTAGTGTAGTTGCCGCGTAGTGTTGGGCGTAGTGATGGGCTGACAACGCAATCTTCCCCTTTGGAGCGTTGGCAACGCGGCTGGCACTGGTCGGTTATGCACAGCACACCGTGATCATCAATGTAGAGTTGTAGGCTCCACAACGGACTGCTTCGACAGACGTTTTTGCCTTTTCGACGGCTGCATACTCCTCTCCATAATTTTCCAGTTGCATGTTCCGGTATAGAAACATTTGTGCTGAGACTATCTGCTCCCCTCGCAGACGTGTATCGACACTTGATTTGCGGATCTTATTGGTCAAGTTCTCCTTGTAGACCAACCAAAGAACCGTTTTCGAGTCCGTCCATAAATGGTATTCCTGAATGTCCAGCTCATGTTGCAAAACAATGTTGCGCATAAGCCTTGCGCCTGTCACCGCTCCTTGAAACTCTAGTCGTGGAATAGAAAGTGGTTGCAATGGTGCCACTTTTGATTTAGCTGAAACGAGACTCAAATGTGTATTAGTATTGTGCTCGATCCTAAAGTATGCCACAGCGGCAAAAGCGTCTTCTCCGGCGTCCACGAATACGTGGAGTTGAACTTGGCAATCTTTTGCTCTCCACTGTTTAAAATAGCATCTTGGAATTCGTACTTCGGCTATTAAAGGAAGAAATGATAGCCACCTCCGCAACAAAACATTGACATCTGCTGACAGATCTTCGTCCCAATCGATTTTTGAGCGCCACAATTGTTGGAGTAGGATTTTGAGGTACATCATAATACAAGATACGAAGCCCATTGGATCGAAGACTGACATCAAAACTTGCAGAATTTCTCTTTTGGTTGGCACAACATCGGTGGTTATTATGTTCCGCTTAAGACGCACGAACTTTAAGGCATACGTGAATGCATCCTGATCCGGATTCCATTGCATGCCCAATATCTTCTTGTAGATGTTGATGTCCTCTCTGTTGAAGAATTGTTTTTCCTCTTGGGCTGTGGTTTCTTTAAGTTTACCATTTATGCATGTGGAAGCCTCCACGAGCATGTACTTCTCGAACGTCTTTGGCCAGGGCTACTGCTTCCTCTGCTGTGCGACAAGAGTCGATGTAGTCGACCACATAATGATACTTGCGGATGGCTTTTGATGCAGATGGAAACTCTTTTTCGTGTTTCGTGGCGTTTAAGTCACGCACGTAATGCGCTATACAGGGTGAGCACGTAGCTCCGAATGTAAGCACGTTTAGTTGAAATGCTTCCACGATATTTGTTTTCCTGTTGATCCACAAGAAACGTTGTGCTTTCGCATCTTCCTCTCGCACCGTAATGCGATGAAACATTTCAGCGATATATCCACTTATCTCGCCAGCTCTCATTCTAAAGTTGTACATCATTTGGAGCAGTGGTACAAGGAGATCGGGAGTTACCATCTCAGCTCCCCTCGAGATGCCCCAATTAAGCTTCCACGAACAACTGTAGCATAAACTGCCAGACAGAAAGACACACACAAGAGAGATGGGAACGTGGATACATAACAATAAGTAATAGTGTTATATGAACATACATATGTATGTATGTACACACATGCATACATATAGCAGCAGAACAATTAAGAAGAGAGCCAATTTCTCTCTGACCTTGGTTACTAAATAGCATTATAACTGTTCAACTCCAGAGTGCATTCCAATGCTTCCAATAAGAAACGGTATAAAAGGAGCGTCATGATGCTAATAGGTTCAGAGAATGATTGGACATCGTGGCCTTCAATTCAGTTTTTGTGTTCTAATTTCAATAAAAGTGAAATAAAAGTAGCAAAGTAAATCAATTCCTTTTTTTCTTTTCCTTGATCCTTGTTGGACAATTGCACTTTGGACTTTACCGATTGGTAACTGGCGCAGTCGAAATTTAAGGAACCTACTAAACAGGAGTATACTTATTATTTTTTAAAATAAAGGTAAAAAAAAAAAAAGAGAAAAAAAAAATATATATATATCAAAGTGTTTGTGTGCAGTATGAGTCCACGTCAAAACACGTGTTGTGGTCCGATTTTGACGTCTGTGCGACAGAATAGTTGACGACAGTTGTAGACATACTCAGAAACACACAACATGTATGATAATACAGTTTGAAGTTGCTGCAATTAGGTTTATATTTCAGGGCGACTTATGAATCTAAGCGGCCAAAAATAAAAATATCAAAGTGTTTGTGTGCAGTATGAGTCCACGTCAAAACACGTGCTGCGGTCCGATTTTGACGTCTGTGCGACAGAATAAGTGACGACAGTTGTAGACATACTTGGAAACACACAACATGTATGATAATAAAGTTTGAAGTTGCTGCAATTGGGTTTATATTTCAGGGCGACTTATGAATCCAAGCGGCCAAAAACAAAAAATACCTACATATGTATGTCTGATAATAAGCAAACAAAAAAAAAAAAAAAAAAACCAAATAAATATTTCCAAATGGTTGTATTTATTTGATTTGGTATTTCAGGGTGACTTACCAAGTCAAAGACAATCAAAGAATACTTATAAAGGCATCTACACATACACGCATAACTATACGAAAATAACAAAAAAAAAAAAAAAAAAAACGAAATAAATATTTTCAAATGGTTGTATATATTTGATTTGGTATTTCAGGGCGACTTACCAAGTCAGAGACAATCAAAGAATACCTATAAAGGCATATACATACATATGCATAACTATAGAAAATGATAATAATAAAAAAAAAACAAATGAAACATTTTCAGATGGTTGTATTTATTTGATTTGGTATTTCAGGGCGACTTACCAAATCGAAGACAATCAAAGAATACCTAAAGGCATCTACATACATATGCAAAAATTTATACATATATATATATAAATTTTATATATAAATATATATATATATATATAAAAAATAAAAATAAAAAAACAATGCAAACAAAGATCACAATAAAACAAGATTAAAATTATTGCCATGCTGTATTTATATATTTATATGTTTTAATTTTGATTTCAACAATTACTAATTTTAATTCTTCATATATAACAAAACAAAAGAGTAGAGAAATTATTAGCAGTCGCTGTTAGGAGCAAATGGCAACATTAAAAACGGTAAAGAACTTAATTCCAAACACTAAAAACAGAACTCGTCTTAGTAATAGCTTATCCGATATTAGGGAAGACCAACCAGTAGTCAGACTGGACGACATTACACCCATGACATCAGCTTCCAATTCGCCATCCCTTAACCAAGGGGATATAATTCATATAGACATACTGTCTTCATTAAAAATCCCTGATGCAATCAGGTTTTTACTATCGTATAATGGTAATCCTAAAACCTTAGGAGAATTTGGACGATTTCGATGCTTATTGCTCGCATGGTGAGGCAAGTTATTATCATGCCCCATCGTTTTAACGCCTTTCGTCCATCGATGACTGTGAGCGGTCCGAAATAGTCAACGCCCACGTAGGTGAACGCTGGCTTGAAAGCAGCCAATCTTGCTAGAGGCAACGGTGCCATCAGTAGTGTTACAGGTCGGGCTCTTTCCAGCTTACATCGTTGGCAGCTTCGGCGTATCCTTTTAAGAAGAGGTCTTAGTTTTGGGATAAAATATTTTTGTCTCACCTCGTTTATGGTTGTCTCATGATGGATGTGGTAATATTTTTCGTGGTAGTGGCAGACTATTAGTGTAGTTGCCGCGTAGTGTTGGGCGTAGTGATGGGCTGACAACGCAATCTTCCCCTTTGGAGCGTTGGCAACGCGGCTGGCACTGGTCGGTTATGCACAGCACACCGTGATCATCAATGTAGAGTTGTAGGCTCCACAACGGACTGCTTCGACAGACGTTTTTGCCTTTTCGACGGCTGCATACTCCTCTCCATAATTTTCCAGTTGCATGTTCCGGTATAGAAACATTTGTGCTGAGACTATCTGCTCCCCTCGCAGACGTGTATCGACACTTGATTTGCGGATCTTATTGGTCAAGTTCTCCTTGTAGACCAACCAAAGAACCGTTTTCGAGTCCGTCCATAAATGGTATTCCTGAATGTCCAGCTCATGTTGCAAAACAATGTTGCGCATAAGCCTTGCGCCTGTCACCGCTCCTTGAAACTCTAGTCGTGGAATAGAAAGTGGTTGCAATGGTGCCACTTTTGATTTAGCTGAAACGAGACTCAAATGTGTATTAGTATTGTGCTCGATCCTAAAGTATGCCACAGCGGCAAAAGCGTCTTCTCCGGCGTCCACGAATACGTGGAGTTGAACTTGGCAATCTTTTGCTCTCCACTGTTTAAAATAGCATCTTGGAATTCGTACTTCGGCTATTAAAGGAAGAAATGATAGCCACCTCCGCAACAAAACATTGACATCTGCTGACAGATCTTCGTCCCAATCGATTTTTGAGCGCCACAATTGTTGGAGTAGGATTTTGAGGTACATCATAATACAAGATACGAAGCCCATTGGATCGAAGACTGACATCAAAACTTGCAGAATTTCTCTTTTGGTTGGCACAACATCGGTGGTTATTATGTTCCGCTTAAGACGCACGAACTTTAAGGCATACGTGAATGCATCCTGATCCGGATTCCATTGCATGCCCAATATCTTCTTGTAGATGTTGATGTCCTCTCTGTTGAAGAATTGTTTTTCCTCTTGGGCTGTGGTTTCTTTAAGTTTACCATTTATGCATGTGGAAGCCTCCACGAGCATGTACTTCTCGAACGTCTTTGGCCAGGGCTACTGCTTCCTCTGCTGTGCGACAAGAGTCGATGTAGTCGACCACATAATGATACTTGCGGATGGCTTTTGATGCAGATGGAAACTCTTTTTCGTGTTTCGTGGCGTTTAAGTCACGCACGTAATGCGCTATACAGGGTGAGCACGTAGCTCCGAATGTAAGCACGTTTAGTTGAAATGCTTCCACGATATTTGTTTTCCTGTTGATCCACAAGAAACGTTGTGCTTTCGCATCTTCCTCTCGCACCGTAATGCGATGAAACATTTCAGCGATATATCCACTTATCTCGCCAGCTCTCATTCTAAAGTTGTACATCATTTGGAGCAGTGGTACAAGGAGATCGGGAGTTACCATCTCAGCTCCCCTCGAGATGCCCCAATTAAGCTTCCACGAACAACTGTAGCATAAACTGCCAGACAGAAAGACACACACAAGAGAGATGGGAACGTGGATACATAACAATAAGTAATAGTGTTATATGAACATACATATGTATGTATGTACACACATGCATACATATAGCAGCAGAACAATTAAGAAGAGAGCCAATTTCTCTCTGACCTTGGTTACTAAATAGCATTATAACTGTTCAACTCCAGAGTGCATTCCAATGCTTCCAATAAGAAACGGTATAAAAGGAGCGTCATGATGCTAATAGGTTCAGAGAATGATTGGACATCGTGGCCTTCAATTCAGTTTTTGTGTTCTAATTTCAATAAAAGTGAAATAAAAGTAGCAAAGTAAATCAATTCCTTTTTTTCTTTTCCTTGATCCTTGTTGGACAATTGCACTTTGGACTTTACCGATTGGTAACTGGCGCAGTCGAAATTTAAGGAACCTACTAAACAGGAGTATACTTATTATTTTTTAAAATAAAGGTAAAAAAAAAAAAGTAAAAAAAAAATATATATATATCAAAGTGTTTGTGTGCAGTATGAGTCCACGTCAAAACACGTGTTGTGGTCCGATTTTGACGTCTGTGCGACAGAATAGTTGACGACAGTTGTAGACATACTCAGAAACACACAACATGTATGATAATACAGTTTGAAGTTGCTGCAATTAGGTTTATATTTCAGGGCGACTTATGAATCTAAGCGGCCAAAAATAAAAATATCAAAGTGTTTGTGTGCAGTATGAGTCCACGTCAAAACACGTGCTGCGGTCCGATTTTGACGTCTGTGCGACAGAATAAGTGACGACAGTTGTAGACATACTTGGAAACAGACCACATGTATGATAATACAAATTGAAGTTGCTGCAATTGGGTTCATATTTCAGGGCAACTTATGAATCCAAGCGGCCAAAAACAAAAAATACCTACATATGTATGTCTGATAATAAGCAAACAAAAAAAAAAAAAAAAAAAAACCAAATAAATATTTCCAAATGGTTGTATTTATTTGATTTGGTATTTCAGGGTGACTTACCAAGTCAAAGACAATCAAAGAATACTTATAAAGGCATCTACACATACACGCATAACTATACGAAAATAACAAAAAAAAAAAAAAAACGAAATAAATATTTTCAAACGGTTGTATTTATTTGATTTGGTATTTCAGGGCGACTTACCAAGTCAGAGACAATCAAAGAATACGTATAAAGGTATATACATACATATGCATAACTATAGAAAATGATAATAATAAAAAAAAACAAATGAAACATTTTCAGATGGTTGTATTTATTTGATTTGGTATTTCAGGGCGACTTACCAAATCGAAGACAATCAAAGAATACCTAAAGGCATCTACATACATATGCAAAAATTTATACATATATATATATAAATTTTATATATAAATATATATATATATATATAAAAAATAAAAATAAAAAAACAATGCAAACAAAGATCACAATAAAACAAGATTAAAATTATTGCCATGCTGTATTTATATATTTATATGTTTTAATTTTGATTTCAACAATTACTAATTTTAATTCTTCATATATAACAAAACAAAAGAGTAGAGAAATTATTAGCAGTCGCTGTTAGGAGCAAATGGCAACATTAAAAACGGTAAAGAACTTAATTCCAAACACTAAAAACAGAACTCGTCTTAGTAATAGCTTATCCGATATTAGGGAAGACCAACCAGTAGTCAGACTGGACGACATTACACCCATGACATCAGCTTCCAATTCGCCATCCCTTAACCAAGGGGATATAATTCATATAGACATACTGTCTTCATTAAAAATCCCTGATGCAATCAGGTTTTTACTATCGTATAATGGTAATCCTAAAACCTTAGGAGAATTTGTGAGTAACGTTGAAGGGATTCTCCTCCTTATAAGAGGAACAGTTTAAACCCCATATGGACAGAGGGCGATCAGAAACCAAATTGAGGGCCCAGCAAACGAGGCTATTATAGATGCTGGAGCAGGTTTAGTTTGGGATGAGATAAAGGAAGCTCACATTCAGAGCTGTTCGGACAGTAGAGACGAACCGACTCTTATGTATGAATTACATAACCTCGGGCAAGGCTCCTTCTCGCTACGCCCATTATACGAAAAAGTCTGCGAAATCAAATTAGTACTATTCAGATTGACAGAAACAAGGGAATCTGAACCCCTTCTAATTAAAACAAAGAAAGACCTCTTCGCAGATATCTGCCTCAATTCGTTCCTATCCGGAATTAGAGGTCCTTTAGGGACGGCAGTCAGATCCATGAGACCTGCCAATCTTCGGCAGGCTCTGGATTGGACTCTTAAAGAAAGAGAAGTCTACTTTTCTCAAGACTATAAAAAGAAACAAGCACAAAGACAAAATTCATACGGAACGCAAAACGCTAGCTATCGGCGTTTCGACAGTATTAACGACTCGGACAGACGTGTCGACAGACGTTTCACAAATAGGTATGAAGAAATAGTAGGAACAATCTGGCAATAATGCCAAGAATGGACAACAGGAATGATGCTCATTCAAATAAAAATAATAGAAACAATTTGGCAATCATGCCGAGAGAAAACAACTTTAACCAACACAATATAAAAAATTACAATTATTCAAGAAACACACAACAAAGAGGAGCAATCCACAATATCAACCACCCACAAGGTGAACTACACAATTATGATGAGCAGGGAAATTTTCAATCAAGTGCCTAGACGGCCAAACAGGGTACTTAATAAATAGAGACCCTAACATTCCGTTGCCATATATCAAATTGTGTATAGGCCCCTATAAAGATTTAAAATTTTTGATAGATACAGGCGCAACCTTCTCTTTCATAAATCCAAAATATGTACAAACACTGGAACAGTTAGAACTTCAAAAGCCGGTCATAATTACCACAGTCCTAAATTCACACCAGCTATACAAAAAATGTGTGATCCCGCTTTTCAAAGATTTCAATAATGATTCGTTATTCTCGCTTCTTCCATTCAATTATATAGATATCCTAAAAGGAATAAGTGCAGTAGTCAACCTTCCTACAAGTAATACAGACTTAATTATGGAAGATAGATTGACTTCCACCTTGTATACAGTTTAAGAAAGTTCAGAAATTAAGATACCGGTTAACCACAAAGAAGGCATATTTTTATACGACCCTACAAGGGAGGCCTTTACATTGCTGAAGGTCATTTCAGTTATTTAGAAGTAAACAACTTCTCCAATAAAGAACAAAATTTTTGCATAGATACACCTTTGACAGTAGAAGAATGCGATAAGAGGGATTTTTCAGAAACAGAATTAACGATAAAAACTAACGAAGAAAGTAAAGCAAACAACCAGACACAGACAATCCCAATAGATACCGACCATATGAATGAAGAAGAAAAGAAACAATTCATAGATTTGTGTCATAGATTTCCCAACCTTTTGTATAAAGAAGGTAGTTCCCTCACCTTCACAAATTTAATTAAACACAAAATAAAAACAACAGATGAAATACCAATCTATACCAAACCCTTCAGGTATAGCATCAAAGAGAGAGAGAGGAAATTCAAAGACAAATTTCAAAATTACTAGAGCAAGACATCATTAGACACAGCTACTCCCCATGGAGCTCACCAACATTTCTTGTTTCAAAAAAATTGGATAAGTCCAATGTCAAGAAATGGAGGTTGGTCATCGAAAAAACTGTTAAAGATAAATATCCCATGCCAAACATAAACGAGGTATTAGACAAAATAGGCAGAGCAAAATATTTTACTGCATTAAACTTATCGAAAATTGATTAGAGATTTTGCTACCATTACCAAACCACTTACACAACAGCTGAAAGGCAGAAAGACAGTTAAAATCAGCATAGAATTCATTTCTGCATTTGAAACATGCTAAACTCTCCTTTGCAATGACCCAATTTTATAATATCCAAATTTCTCTAAACAATTTATTTTGACCACTGACGCTAGTAACGTGGCTATTGGAGCTGTCCTTTCACAAGGGTCACCGAATAACGAAAAACCTGTATGTTTTGCTAGCCGTACGTTAACAGATACAGAACTCAACTATTCAACAGTTGAGAGAGAAATGCTTGCCATAATCTGGGCAACTAAACATTTCCGCCCCTACCTGTTTGGTCAAAGATTCAAAATAGTCACCGACCATAAACCCCTAACATGGTTAATGAATTTCAAAGAACCAAATTCCAAACTAGTCCGTTGGAAACTTCAATTACTGGAGTATGATTACGAAATAACGTACACAAAGGGTTCTGAAAATGTGGTAGCTGATGCTCTCAGTAGAATTCCAGCAGAAATAAATATCAACAGCCAAGCAAGCAGTAGATCCAGTTAATACAATAGTAACAGTAAATAAACCAATAAATGACTACAATCTTCAGTTAATATTTCAAGCAGGCAACGAGTCAAAGCTCATAACAACAACCCCATTCAAAAACAAAAATAGAAGATTAATTACAAAAACACATTTTGATAAAGAGGAAATTACACAACTATTACAGAAAATTCTGAAACCGGGAAGAACATATGCAATTTATACTAATAACGATATTTTCGACATAATAAATCAAAGCCTCACAGAATACTTTCTTCCCACAAAACTCTATAAAATCATCCGATGTACAAGCATGTTGGATGATATTACAGACGCAAATCATGTTGAACAAAAAATTAAGAAATACCATATAAATAGTAACCATAGAGGGATAGACTAGACAGTAGCTCATCTAAAAAGAATGTTTTACACACCCCATTTAAAATCTAAAGTGTCCTCAATAATTAACGAATGCGATGTCTGTCAAACCTTGAAATATGATAGACACCCACAAAAGTTAGTTTTTCAAGAAACAGAAACTCCCACAGTACCGATGCAAATTCTGCATATTGACCTTTATTCAATAAATAACAACACAATCCTGACAATTATAGACAAATTCAGTAAATTCGCAATGGGATATACAATATCTTCTAGAGACACATTAAGCATTGTTAAGGCTATGAGAAATTTTCTATGCTCCTTTGGTGTTCCGCAAAAAATTGTTTGTGACCAAGGGGCAGAATTTCAAGGTACACTTTTTAAAGATTTTTGTGAACAATAATATATAGAATTGCACGTTACTTCAGTACAACAATCATCTAGTAATTCCCCCGTCGAAAGACTTCATTCGTCCCTAACGGAAATCTATCGCATTATATTAAATAAAAGAAAAGTCAAGAAACTGGAATGCGAACACAATTCACTCAACACTGAAGCATACCCCATACGAGATATTTTACGGCAGACCTTATACTTTCGACAAGACAATCACATTCAATAACGAACACGATTACTTACAAAAACTAAATAGCTTCCAAAACGTAATCTATGCAGAACTCAGACAAGAGATAGAAAATACAAAAAAGATTAGAATAGAAAGAGCAAAGCAGAAATAATCCAAAAACTATAGAACCAGCTGAAATAGTTGACATCGCGTTTCTCTAAGCATCGAGTTCGCCAGAATTAACGTAAATCTTGATTTAAGGTATAACCATATAAATAATACTGCAGAGAGCATATTACTGGCAAAAAATTAATTCATATTAGACGAAATAGAATTGTTAATAATAAGAAAAATAATTACAGACCAAAATGTAACAATAAAATCAGACGAACACCTATACAGGTTATTAGATTTAGAAATATATTAACGAGAATATTGTTATATTTAAGATAAAAGTTCCCATTTTTGACCCATCTGTTTACGAATTTAGTCATGTTATCCCATTATCATTTAACATAACAAAAATGTTAGTTTTACCAAACTACTTAACTCATAGCCTAGCTGGCAATATACAATACTTTAAGCAAGAATGTCCACGAATCCATGAACTGTTTATTTGCGATAACGCAGCAGCAGAAGACAACTTCTACAATCACTGCCTGAAAGAACTGGAGAATCAAAAAGCGACTTGTGATGTCAGAGACATCAGCGAAGAGTAACACGTTTATCAAATTGAAGAACAACACATTCTGATAACCAACGCAAAAAAAAAAAAAAAAAAAAAAAAAAACAAAAAAAAACATGACAATAATCCCGTTATGTAGCCGACCAAGAATAATCAAGGTCAGCCTTAATTTCAATTAACAATTGTTCGGTAACCATTGATGGAGTAAAGTACGAAGCCACAACCATAACGTACAACGAAGTAGACCAATTGGTATAGATAATTATCTATACCAAGACTCGAGGATCTAAGGATTAACAACATCATTCCAGACTTGAACCGCCAAAGACTCCATTTACATTAAAGCTAAATCGCCATCATGATGATCACAGTAGCGATACTATGGGCACTGAGAACTAAAAGGATAACTCTGGTAACAACAACAACTCCATCTACAAACGTTCCGACCATTCCAGGGGGGGAGGAGTTACCATCTCAGCTCTACTCGAGATGCCCCCAATTAAGCTTCCACGAACAACTGTAACATAAACTGCCAGACAGAAAGACACACACAAGAGAGATGGGAACGTGGATATCGAACAATAAGTAATAGTGTTATATGAGCATACATATGTATGTATTTACACACATGCATACATATAGCAGCAGAACAATTAAGAAGAGAGCCAATTTCTCTCTGACCTTGGTTACTTAATAGCATTCTAACTGTTCAACTCCAGAGTGCATTCCAATGCTTCCAATAAGAAACGGTATAAAAGGAGCGTCATGATGCTAATAGGTTCAGAGAATGATTGGACATCGTGGCCTTCAATTCAGTTTTTGTGTTCTAGTTTCAATAAAAGTGAAATAAAAGTAGCAAAGTAAATCAATTCCTTTTTTTCTTTTCCTTGATCCTTGTTGGACAATTGCACTTTGGACTTTACCGATTGGTAACTCAGGCCCTTTCATTAGAAAATCATTGAGAGCTACTCCCGATGATTGGGCTGCTGCGTCCCACACTAATTTCACTCTATCCGGTTTGTGTGGGTTACGTACGGTGAATATGGGCAAATACCATACATCTTCTTGTTTTTTCAGCAATTCGTAGACATCTAACTTTTTGGTATATCCCTTGTGAATGAGGTTATGTACTTGTTGGTCTAGCTCTGCAGCTAGCTGGGGGTCTCTTTCCATTCTCCTGCGGAGACACAAAAGCCTTCTTTTTGCTGTTAGAAGACTGTCAGGAAAGCGTCGATGATGATCTTACCTCAGTAATCCTGAGGTATAATTCCCTGCGTTATAAGTTATTGTGTTTTCCAAAATCTGCAACGATCTCTGTTCCTCTGGAGATTTGGTTAGCTTGGGCGAAACGTTTTCCTCCATCAGCATGTTTTGTTTGACCATTTCATGCAGATCCTGGTCGCAGTGGCATCTATGGATGTTTAGCTTGTTGCGGCCTTGCCACGATCCACCAAATATGGTCCATCCCAACCTCGTCTTTGCAGCAATGGGTTGCTGCCACTTGCCTTCGCGGAGTAATGATGAGATTTGGATTAATTTGGATTGGATTTTGGACTTGATGCCGATGATCATTTTTGGAACTATGTTTGTATAGCTCGGTAATGGCAGATTTCTTAGATGTGGATATTTGCTTTTTATTTGATCCGCCATCATCGACTCTGCAGACAGGCCAAGGGAATTGACAGTATAAACGTCGTTTAATTTAAATAATTGATTACGTTGACTCAGTTTGGAGATTTTTAAATTCAACCGCGTGGATTGCGGCTCTTCTCTTCTGACATTTCCGGTCCAGCTGATACATAGTGGACTGGGAGCGCCTTTCTCCTCCAACTCTTTGGCTAGACTTTCTTCTATAAGTGTTAAAGTCGAACCATCATCCATGAACGCGTAGGCATCAATTGACTTTGGTTTTCCGTACAAGGTGACTGGTACGATTCTGAAAAAACTTTCTAGAGGGTTAGCTGATGACTTACGATGATTATGTAAGACACTCGTCGTCGCTTCGTTATGGAGAAGACTGTTGTGCTTTGCGTTGCAGCCGGCTTAGAAACTCGACATGCAGCCTCTGCTAGGTCGCATAACCAATCCGCTAGGTTCTCCAAATTTGGGCAATTTATTGGCTTTGAATGAATTTTCCAATTCAGCATCACTTCAGGTCCCAACTTTTGGATGAGCTCCTGCAGCAAAGTTGTTTAGATGAGCATCTAGCTTGCTTGCCTTCATCGTAGCACACATATTTTTGACTGCTAATGCAAACTCGATTAGAGGTTCCAACTTGCCCTTTGGCGATGGCAGATTACGAACATTGTCGATCAGAAGTTTCAGTATAAGCTCTGCCCGACCAAAGTACATTTTTAAGGTACTGATGACATTAGGAAGCATCTCAGGAAACATTAAGCTATCCCGCACTGCTTCTAGCGCTCTTCCTTTAAGACATCTCTGCAAACGAAGGGTGTTCTCCTGGTTGCTGTATCCGGCAATTTTAGTGCTGGTTTCATAGGAACTGAAGAACAAAGGCCAGTCCTTGGGGTCTCGATTAAAGATTGGCAGGTACCTTGGCATGGATTGACGAGCGGCTATTTGTTGCTGCGTTATGCCAGCGGCGTTGCGTGGCGACTGCAGTGGCTAGCAGAGCATATTTACGCCTCAAGTATTCTCTCTCGAGGCACATTTCCTCTTCTAAATGTTGTAGAAGTAGTTGATGATCTTCCTGCTTAGCATCCTCTTCCATGTGTTGGTTGACTGTCTCTGTCTCTGGCTGACAATCTTGGTATGTACTGGCACCGGCTTGGAATTAGGGTTATGTTCATCTGCGAAAGCGACAGCCTGGCGATGGCTCAATAAAATGCACGTGGCGCACAATCATGAGCTCGAAGTGGCACTGCTGTCCGCTCCGCAGCATGTGCAGTGGAATTGGCCTGCACACCTGGAGCATGTCAACATCTCCTTATTGTCCGGAGCGCTGCATAGCCCACAGCTATTGTTGGAAGCCATCTATTTGCGAAATTTCTGCTGTCTCAGCAGCGGCAATGACATTCTTTTCTGGTGGATTCGCTAGACTCTGTACCGTAGTGAGTCAAATATGAATCCGATCCTCTGCAGGTATACGAAGAACTTCTATGACTTTCTTCACAGTAGGATTTTCATAGATAATTACCGTAGAAATTTCACAGAAATTTCATAAAAGAAATTTTAAGGAAATGTTGTTTATTTGGCTGGTTTTCTAGCTACACTAAAACGCTCAGGTTCTATTTATTTTCCATTTAATTTATTCAAGGTGGGTAGGCGGAAAAGTCGGTAGGCGAAGAAGTGGGTAGCTTTAAAATTCTGAAACATTTCAAGGTTAAATTTGGCATCTTACATTTATACAATTTCGCTTACTCTAGTCTATACTCTTAGACTGCAAACAAACAACTGCGACATCGATCACGCGTTGTGTTTCTAACTAGCTTAAGTTATACATACATATGAAAAGTACACAGGAAAAGTACCGCAAGAATAAGAACAGAAAAGAGCTTGCACAAAACAATGTGTTTCGTTCGCTGTGTGCAGCTGTACAATTTTGCGTTTGCTTTTGTCTTTACAGTGGGTCGAAGGTAATTAATTTGCTGTCATAAATTTAATTTAACTATCTACCTAGAGAAAATGTAAAAAAAAAATAGAAGGATGGGCTAACTTCGGCCACGCCAGTTCGGATACCTTTGCAAACTGTTCTTATCAATTACATATAAATTATCAGAATTATAAGAAAGTATATAAAACTAATCATGCCCTTGCCTCCAACTTACGAGTAAAATAAATTTTTTTTTTGGTCCGATTGTTTATATAGTCGGCCGATTTTGTTAAAACTCAACAGGCACATTTTTATGTATTTCAAACTTACATATACCAAATTTCGAGTGAATCTCTATTAAAATAACCAAGATTTTCATCTAAAACCAATTATTAGGCCGTTCGTTCCTATGGGAGCTATATGATATAGTGCCCCGATTCTGAAAACTTTCCAGATGCATATGCTAGAAAGTATATAAAACATATAAATACCAAATTTAGTGATAATCGCTTTTAAAACAACAAAGTTATTGCTTGAAATCCATATTCATGACCGATCGTTCCCATGGGAGCTATATGATATAGTCAACCGATTTTGATGAAACTTGGTGGATATGTTAAGAAGTATATAAAACTCACAAATACCGGCTTTCGTAATAATTCGTTGGAAAACAACAAAGTTATTGAGGTTAAAGCATATTCATGACCGATCATTCCTATGGGAGCTATATGATATAGTCATCCGATCGGAATGATTCCGAGATATACAATGCCTGCAGCAAAAAGAAGCCTAGGTGCAAAATTTCTCTGTAGCTTCAAGGGTCTCGGAGGAGATTGCGTTGATCCAGACAGACGGACATTCGGACAGACAGACAGACGGTCATACGGACAGACGGACAGGGCTAAATGAACTCAGCTCATCTTACTGATCAAGAATATGTGTGCTTTATATAGTCAGAGATGCTTCCTTGTATGCGTTGAAAACTACTGACCAAAATTAATATACCTTTTTTGCAAAGGTATAAAAACGTTGAAGCGCCATTTTTATACCCTGTACCCTGTAAAAGGGTATATTAAAGTCACTACAATGTATTTAACAGGCAGAAGGAAGCATTTCCACCCCCATAAAGTATACAGTTTGTCAAGTAATTGTTTGCAAAACGAAAAAACTCACACATATTCATTTTTAACCTTATATTTAATCAACTTACATTAGTTTTTTTGAAAATTTTCTTTTTGTTTATCATAGATTTAAGTATACTTTACATTTAAAAGGCATAAAACATTGAAACTTTCATACACAAGAGTATAAAAAAGCATGAAAAAGAAAATTCGGCGAATTTCACGCTGTCAAGTAATTCTTTGCAAAATGCAAAGACAATACAAAAATGAGCCGTAAATGTGAAACGGCACTTCAAATTCGAAGAAAAACGAATTTGTGCGGCATGGTAATCCAATCACCAAATTATTTATTTTGGATTTGGCATCTTTACGTTTAATATCTTACCTAATTAGATTAATTAAGCAATGCAATTTATGACAACTTGGTTCAGTTAGTTTATTCCCACCATACTAAGGGAAAACGACCAAACGAACTGGCGAAAATGTTTTCTATCAAGCTGAAAACCACTTATTATAATACTATAAACCGGGCTGACAAAGAAAATAGATTAGAATTAAAGCACTCCCGAGGCAGGACATCCAAGTAAACAAGCGCGATCATTCACATTTTACAAAACAGGTCTCCAATAACCCTCAAAGCAGCCTAAGATAGTTAGCGATAGTGCTCAAAAATGATTGGCAGAAGTTAGTAAGCCATGGAGCTAAGAGGAAAGTCTCAAAAATGGACAAGTACTCCTCAAAAATACCTCGAAAAAACCATTACCGTCTGCTGTAAACATTTAGAGACGGCTAAACTATTCTATTGCCCATGTTCACAATAGTCTGGAGTACTGGGATGATGTAGTTTTTTTGTGACGGGACAAAAATAATTATGTACCTTCGTGACGGACCCAGCAAATTATGGAGAAAGCCCAAAACAGCCCTTCAGCGACCAAATATAGTTCCCACTGTCAAGTTTGGCAATTTGTCAGTAAATGTGTGGGGTTGCGTTTTATCAAAAGGCGTTGTTAAACTCCACTTTTTTTTTCAAAAATCATGGACAAAATTTATACTGGGATATTTTAGGAAACACATTCATGAAAAGCGCGAGCAGTTTTCGATTTTTTGACCCCCAAAACACTAATACACTCAAGTATAAGCGGGACCAAGATAATTATCATAAGCACAAGTCGCTCCTGCTCCGGTCTTGGTGACTGTATAATTGCAGTAAAGTGATTGGAAAACCTGCCCAGAGCCCTGATCTTAACACTATCGAAAATTTGTGCGCCTTTTTTAACAAGCGTGTGCGTAAACGGAGCCATACTAACTAAACGTGTCTTATTATGGTCATTCAAAAAGAATGGCAACGAATTCCTGAAATTTATGACCTTCAAAACCTTATATACTTATTGCTTCGACGTCTTCAGGCTGTTAAAGAAGCAGGTGACAGGCATACCAAATATTAGTTTCAAAAAAGTTATATTTTCTTAGTTTTACTTGAACGTCAAATAATTGTTTGCATTTTGCAAAGAATTACTTGACAGCGTGAAATTCGCCGAATTTTCTTTTTCATGCTTTTTTTTACTCTTGTGTATGAAAGTTTGAATGTTTTATGCCTTTTATATGTAAAGTATACTTAAATCTATGATAAACAAAAAGAAAATTTTCAAAAAAGCTAATGTAAGTTGATTAAATATAAGGTTAAAAATGAATATGTGTGAGTGTTTTTTCGTTTTGCAAACAATTACTTGACAAACTGTATATAAAATGGATTAGAACTGGTCCCGATGGGCGTGTTTTCGTTTTATTTATGTTGGGCGCCAATTAATTTATTTTGGTTGCCACAAACCGACTAGTAGTAGTTCGCGGCAAGTTACCTTTCATCTGAAATAAGTAACTGATTATTTTATTAATGCTAGCGTTAGCTTAGCAATTAATTGATTAACGGCAAAGCCGGAGTTAGTACTTTATTAGCCGAGAAGACGGTTTGATTGGTGATACAAAACTGAACTCTAATAAAAATGAATATGAATCTTAAGCTAAGTACAATTGAAACATAAAACTAGTGGCCACGCGGAATTCTCATGCATCGACCAATCGTAGCCTGCAACTTGTTTGCGTAATATAACAAATGCCTGACTCAACAATAATGACTCCGCGCGTGCATCACATCCGCTGCGAAGACGAGACCAATGACCATACCAATCATGAGCCACACATTGGTTGTTCCCCCTGAAGTTACGTTATCAAGGCTGTGCTCATTCATTCTTTTGAGCAACGGTAGGCTAAGCACTTGGTCATGCCCGGTAATCTTCAGGAGCGGAGATGCTGCAATGCAAGGCTCCTTCTTTCTCACTCATTGTAGTTGAGGTATATGGTCTCGTTTACGGTTGCCTCTCGTTAAAATGTGATGAGGCAAGTGCCCTTGGTGGTGATTAAGGGCCCGTCGTCTACTCTGACGCTTGCTGGTGAGTCATTAATGATGATAGTGCCTTCGTCCACAATTGTGATAGGCTCTAGGTGACTGGGTTGTGTGAGGCATGTTGCTGCTTTTCCTGAGTGTAACCCGCTGGCACAAGTTTCCTGCAATGATTTCTTACAGAAGGTTAACGGTTGAACTTGTCCGGCGCATTCAGCTACCACATCATCACGCAATTGTAGGATGGTGTTGTTATGAGCTACTGGGAATAATATGACTTTTCTGCAAACATTCTTTACGTTAGGATATTCAACAATTATATGTACTAAATTATCTGATTGAAATATTTTGATTTTAGACACACTCATTAAACTTATAATAGGAATTTCGGTGAGATGTTCGGTAAAGATAGATTTGATGTCATTATGATCAAAAATGGTTTGATTTATAATATTGGATTTTCCAAGTGTGATTGTTAACATAAGATTCTGGATTTCCGCTATTATCATTCTGTTGCGTGCTAGTAGGGTTTCATATAAGTCGGGCGTGTCAACAAATTCGCCCTTCTTTTCTTTTATTAATTTTTTGACTGTATTAGTTAGTTGGTTTATTTGTTTTTGAGCTTCAGTGATTACTATCACTATCTAGGTCCTATTACTACTATTACTATCTAGGTCCGCTGCGTCAGGAGTTCCGGCCACTATCTTAAGTGCAGATCCTATGAAATCTAAACTCCTGGCTATTCTATGGTGTATGGTAAGGCTCGCTAAATTGTTCCTTATGAGTTCTATATCTACCTCTAAAATTTTTCGCATATGCGACTGTGGAAAAAGTTCTGTTAATTTTACAGTATTATCTAGTATTTCTGCAAAATTTGATAAATGTTTTATATAACTACGTTGCTCCCATACTAAAACTTCACCATCCAAAATTGGTATGTAATTTGCGTGGGTGAAATCGGTCACTCGCGCGTGCGTAAAGGTGACGAATATGAACAATAACCCGATGAACCTGTATAAAATAAGGTTATTATATTATTAACTGATGATACTTTTAATTTAAAACTTAGCACTATCGCAAATTATCCTTATGGACCACCCTCCCCTTAATGAGAACTGATGTTCCCAGGTCAGCTTGGATGGTGCCTTCGGAGCAAAGCGGCGACCACTTATTGCCCAATCTTTTGTTGTTTTTGAAAAAGTCTCTTTCTCCTACCTTGAGGTAGGTACTCTGTTCTGCCTGCTTACGTTATTTCTGGCCAGTGAGTTCTTTTGTGCTCGTATAAGTTTGCATTTTATTTGTTCCCTAAATTCTTTTGGGACCGCGTGTAACACGTCTAAGGGCTTTTGTTCTGTTACGGAGTGTATTGTTTTATTATATTCGACAGCTGCCCGCATAATTGCTTGGCTTGTGTCGCTTATTCTTTTGTCAATTTTAAGGCACCTAGCTATCTCTGCTAAGGTGCTATGGAAGCGCTCCACCTGTCCATTCGAAGTACTATGGAGCGGCGGTGCGTTCACCATATCTATGTTGAATTGGCTCTTGAGGAGCAAATTAATCGTTTCTGATTTGAACGATGGTTCATTGTCGCAGTAAATGATTTTAATATTTTTGAAAACGTTTATAATTTGTAAGATGGGGTTTATGTGGTCAGTTATTGCCCTCGAAGTTATCAACTAGACCATAGCAAACTTAGAAAATTTATCTATGCAAGTCAGAAATAATTTTTGGTCCGTGGAGAATATGTCTATATGTAATATTTCTCCACTATATGATGGGATTGGTGTTTCTCCAATCTCCTGTTTTTTTTTGGATGCCGGTTGTACTTAGCGGTAATGCATACCTTGCAATTTAATACTACTTCATTGGCCAACTTGGTCATCTTTGGGAAGTAGTAATCCATAAGAACTTGCTTTACATTTTCCTGCGCTGCTCTATGCGCACGATTGTGTTCTGTGTGAATTATTTGTATTTGTTCATCTTTGTTAGTGATATTTGCAACTATCTTCTTGCAATGCCAGAATCTAGTTGCCGGAAATAGCGACACGAGATCGTGTTGGAAGATCGCTAAGGTCTGTAATTCACAATGGAATGCGTTTGCGACGTCAGGATTTACGGCAAGTTTCAGTGTTTCAAGTAAGTTGTTTTTGTCCGTGAATTGGACTAGGTGGCGGGTTTTCCTGCCGAATAAAATAATTCTGCGATGTGAAGAGTATCGCGCTTCTTCGGTGACAATTTGGTTTCTGTAATAATTCAGGGGGTTGTTCGACGTGTTAATGGTATACATTAGGAACTCTTCACTATGGAAGGTAGCTCCGTCTGAACTTGTATCTTTTTGTAGAGCGTTAAGCTCTTTCCGTGATAAGGCGTCTGCAACAAAATTTTCTTTTCCGGGCTTATAATGCAGCTTAGCATTATCCATCTTCCATCTCTTGATTTTCGCGTTCATGTTTCTTTCGGAAACTACAAATGTTAACGGCTGATGGTCCGTATAAATATGCAGTTCCCTGGTTCCATATAGGTAATTTTGTAATTTTCCCAAGGCCCACACAATAGCCAGCAATTCTCTTTCGTTTGTGGCGTAGTGTGACTCGCATGCCTTCAATGTTCGCGAGATCATCGTTATTGGCCTACCTTCTTGGGATAATACTGCGCCAATGCCGCTGGCAGAGGCGTCGGTTGTAAGGTCAAAGGGTTTTTTGAAATACGGTACGGTATGGGTACGTTAGCATGACATCCTCAGATGCTAGTATGTTCCTTAATTGGTTAAATGCGTCTTTTTGTGGATTATCGAATTCTATAATCACCTTTCTTGACATGTGCTTACTTACTGTGCCATTTTGGCCTTTCAGCACATTTGTCAAAGGTCTCGCTATAGAAGCGAAACCTTTAATGAATACCCTGTAATAACTAATCTCAGGAAAGATCTTAGGGCATACAGGTTTTTGGGTTCCGGGTAATCCTGAATTGCTTTCACTTTTTCAGGATCTGTCGTTGCGCCGTTTCTGGTGACAATGAATCCCAGATACTCAATGCTTTTTTTGAAGATCTTCGTCTTCTCCTTGGCTACTCTCATGATCGCTTCACCAAGTCGCTTGAGTACTATATCGATGTGCTTGATATGATCGGTGGCATTTTCAGAAAATATTATTACGTCTTCAGATCCAGCGTGGTGAAGTACCTCGCTTTGCCTAAGTTGGCCAGGATCATCTGGATGTTTGGCATCGGGTAACGGTCTGCGACTGTTTTCTCATTCAGTTTCCTGAAGTCAATAACCAGCCTCTTATTCCTGTTACCCTCACTGTCCAGTCCTTTTTTGTCGACTACCCACATATCTCCTAAATATTTCGTATGCGTCGATGGCCGCTTGCCTCCACGACATATACTCTTCATGGTCCCCATTAAAATTTGGTACCGATTTGACTATATCTAATTTTACCTCGCATCTAATGCTGAGGTCTGTTACCTTTTGGTACACTTCTACCTGT
Organism: Drosophila neocordata; assembly: GCA_018903615.1. NCBI lineage: Eukaryota > Metazoa > Arthropoda > Insecta > Diptera > Drosophilidae > Drosophila > Drosophila neocordata. Next base: position 37,234 of record JAEIGI010000146.1, read on the forward strand.
GGTGCTTCTATTCTAAGAGCATTCATTTGGCTCTTGACATTTTGAAGCTCGGCCTGAAATTCCTGTCTTAATCGCCTCTCCTGCTCGATGAGCGCGTTTTGAATTGTTGGTCTTAAGCTCTCTGCCTCCATTTCTATAGAGTTTGTTTACCACTGGTGCGAAACCTATATCTAGGTCGTCCTCGCTCTCTTCTTCTACTTTTACCTCCCTATAGGCCCAATTCATGAGCAATTAATAATAAAATATTTTTTGTAAACCGTACTTGCATTGGCGTTTGTCCGAATCAAATGTTTCACAACCGTTTAATTAGATTTTTATTTTGTTTAATTTAAAAAATTTTCTTTTTCCTTTTTTTTTTTATTAATAAATTTTCTTTTTAAATAATTATAATAATTAATTGTTGAAAATGGAAATATGTTTTCCCCCTTTTTTTTTTTAAAAAAAACCAAAATGGATATATAAAATGAAATATGGAATTTTTTTTGACGATCTTATCTTATTCGAACATTCACTTACATGTTTGCTTAATAATTCTTATGTTGGGGTAGGTTACGTTTAAGAACTGCTCTGTTGGTGACTCTGCTATCTGCACTCGTTGTCTTCTTCCTGGGGGTTGATGTGTTTACTTTTGGGGTTGTTGTCTCTGCTATTTCAGGGTTGTCGTCTCTGCTGTTTTATGGTTGACTTCTTTACTGTTGACGGTTGTTGTCTCTGCTTACTCAGGTTCGCTGTCTTCGCTATTTTTCGGTTGATGTATTCACTCTTGACGGTTTTTGTTTTTGCTGGCCCATGTTGCAGTTTTCACTATTCTTCGGTTGAAGTCTTTGCTATTCAATCTTTTTAGCTTTTTATTTATTTTTTCTTCTCTCCTTGTGGATTTCTGTTTTTTGCAGTTTGATTTCATTTTTTGCGTTTTTTTATATGGGTTGATTTTTTCACTTTGGATGTTTCTCTTGAGAAAGCTTCAATTTTCACTAGTTTTTGTTGAACGTGAAAAAAAAATCTTCAGTAATTTTTCTTGAATTTGGTTTCACAAATTCCACAAATAATTTTTTCTTTAATTTACAAATTTTCTCATCAATTTTCTAGGGTTTTTTTCTTTAATTTTCGCAATTTTCTTGTTGATTTTTTTTTTTTTTTTTAAATTTTACTAATTCTTTTGAATTTTTTCAATTTTCACGATTTTGTGTTGAATTTGTAAAATTTCACCGATTTTTTAAATTTTTTCAATTTTCACATTCTTTATATACATATTTATTTAAACAATTCTTCACCTCACCAATCACTTTGCTTGGAAACTCTTGGGAATTTTCCTTTTTGCTTGTTTTTTTTTTATATATAAAAAGGATTAGAACTGGTCCCGATGGGCGTGTTTTCGTTTTATTTATGTTGGGCGCCAATTAATTTATTTTGGTTGCCACAAACCGACTACTAGTAGTTCGCGGCAAGTTACCTTTCATCTGAAATAAGTAACTGATTATTTTATTAATGCTAGCGTTAGCTTAGCAATGAAATACATTGATTAACGGCAAAGCCGGAGTTAGTACTTTATTAGCCGAGAAGACGGTACAAAACTAAACTCTAATAAAAATAAATATGAATCTTAAGCTAAGTACAATTGAAACATAAAACTAGTGGTCAGCGAAATATTGCCACGCGCAGTAGCAACTGGCGACTTTTTGGGTAAGTCCTGTTGCATTGTTGCTTTATGTCTTTGGTGGCCCAGTGTATGTGCTTTTTTTTTGTCGTTTGATAAGATATATAGAGAGGTAACAATGAACAGGGTACGGAATAATATTACTGAAAAGGAAGTTAGGAAAAAAGAAAGTTAGAGAGGTGAGTGATGCTAGAGAACAATCCTGCGGAACCACTGTAAAGTATTGCTTTGCAGAATACTGGCAGGCCATCTACGGCCCACTTGCTGGAGCAAACAGCTGACCAATTTGCATGGCTATCTACCATGCTAGCCGCCAGGTTATTAGTGGTCAATGATTTGCCAACCACCTCCTCCATTACTTGCCTTTCAGATCTGAACCTTGGGCACACAAATACGATGTGCTCCGGGGTCTCGATAGTGTCATCGTTGCAGCTGGGACAATTTGGGCTGTCATCCTGCCCAATTTTGTGAAGATAGCTGCGAAAGCAACCATGGCCGCTGTGCAGCTCGAAAGTTACATCGCAAAATTTCCGGTTAAGCCACATTTCAATGCTCAGAATTAGTTTTCATGTCCACCTTCCATTGGTCGCTGAGGTCCAGCGTCTCTGCCATTCTGTCAGGCTTGCGTTCTTTGCTTGTATGCCATTCTTCCAGGCTTGCGTTCTTGGCTTGTATTTTAAAGATTTTCTTTTCCTGCGGTGTTATTGCTTATATACCTATCCATTGTGCCTCAAGGGCTAGCAGGTCTACTGGAACCATGCCCGCAATAATTAGGGCTGCCTCTGCGGATATGGTGCGAAAGCCACAGCAAACACGAAGAGCTCCAAGACTGTATACCGATTCCAGACGATACCTGTGGGATTTATGCTCCATCGCATTCGCCGAAACTGGAGGTGCATATAGCATCGTAGATTTAATAACGTTCATTAGCAGCAAATGGCGACTATGTTTTGGTCGTTCGGCTGCCTTCTAACTAGCAGACTTCAAATGCTTTTTAAAACAAAGGCGCGTGTGTATCAAGTTGCAGGCGTCCTTTATGAGGAACAGCTGGTTTTGCTGCCCGTAGTTTCTTGAGTGCTACCTTATAAGCCAATCCCCAAATCGCGTTGTCTGCTGAGTCGCAGAGATACAGAAAAGCTTGGCGTTTGCTGGCGGTAATTTGTCTGTGCAGCGTATAGTTGTTGCAGGAGCTGGAAGTTAGGTCTGCCTCTGGCCCTCCGGTAGCAACGTCTGGCTTTCAAACACTTTTTTCCGGCATCGGCGATGTTTTCGTTCCACCAATATACTGGAGGATGGTGCTTGCTATGGCTCCTTCGAATTGACATAACGGAGTCGCAGGCCTGCGTCACTGCTTCCATCAAAACGCGTGAGCTGACTACTAGCAACAAATTATCCATGTATCACCAGTTTTAACTCTGACAAATCCTTGTCCAGAGAAGGTAGATTCCATAACTGGGGCGGTATGTCTACAAGCTTAGATTGCAGGCTTTCCTGCTTTGTCAACTGCCCAGTTATTGTCTGTATTAGTTCTATAGCTTTCGCTTATAATAGCTAAATCTACATTAAGTTCTCTTTAAAGGGTCAAAGGCTGCTGCGCAGTGGTTTAAATTCAGCTGCAAGATTTTCATTCTGCGGCAGAATGTAGCTAAGGCGTTAGCTTTTGCTGCCTGCTATATATTCCGTCTCCGATCTCTTGTCTGCTACACAATTGAAGCAGTCTGGCTGACCACACTTGATACAGCAGTTGGAGCGATCAGTAGTGCCTTTGCACCTGGAGGAAGCGTGACCAAAATTAAGGCATATATAACATCGTTAAACTGGAGCCCGCGCCCGAATACGGCAGTTTGACCATCCTATTCTGATGGAATTAAGCATAAGTAATTCTGATGCGACATCCTGTGCTACTGCTACAATCGCCGTTTGGGTTTCCCTATATGAGGGTCTCATCGCTTTGATAGAAACTTGTGTTGAATTTCTTTCTAATTTCTCTGAAATAGCTGCCATCAGATCATCTGCAGTTGCAGATGTGATCTGTGTGATCTGCAGATCACTCAACGTGCGTTCCGATATTTTTGAGCCCAGTACTTGGCTCGAATCTTCCTGCAGCTTATGCGTCATGCAATCTCCGTTTAGTTCCAAGAGCAGTTCTCCTCTTGCGGTTTTTCTTGCCCTTTTAACACAATCTTTGACTCCGTTTAGCCGTCCATCCTCTTCTCCAAGGCGTTCCGTAATTTTGGCCTTCCTTTTAGCAGTTACTTGTTGCCATTCGGCATTTTCGCTACTCGCTGCTGATGGTATAGTTAGCGCAGAACCTTTTGGTGGTGGGCTCTTGCCAGCTGGACCATCTCCAGTTAGAGATCTGTGTCCCTTCAGCTGATCTACGTACGACCTATTTGGCTGGGCAATGTTCCGCAGTTTTTTAGGTGGTGTGATGCGTTGCGTGGTTGATTCCTCCCTTGACCTCTTAGATGAGTCTATTGAGGCTCCATTTTCTTGCTGCGACTTAAACTCTGGCAAAGTCTGGGTGGCAGCAACTCCTTCTGTGGCTTTGTGTGCCAGCTCGCCTGCTAGTGCTTTTAGACACAGCATCTCATGCATCTGCCTCATTCGTGCGATGGCGCTCATCGTGGTCTGATTTACATGCCTTTTGGCTTTCCATCTTCTTTTTTAGAGAAGGTACTTTCTAATTGGAAAAGAATCACACCGAGTTCATCCAATTACGGGATATTACAGATCACTGGCCGGCTTGAAGTAGCTGCAGTGGCTAATTCAGGACTGCCAGGAGTTGGTGCAATTACCGCTGCTGCAGCTAGGCTGCGGTGATTCTCTGAGTTTTGGCCGTTTGCCGAAGCTTCTCTACTCTACTTTATTGTTCCATAATGCACTTGACTGTTGAATTCGAGTTTGAATGCAACGGATCGTAACGTCTCAAATTTTCAAAAAGGATCCCAGAAGCGCCACCTGGCGGAGTGGGACCTACCGACTAGCGCAGTTGACCAACACTATCGGCGATCAGCTGTTCAAGTGCCAACTTAGGAAGAAGCAGAAGACAACAAAAAATTGCGTCTGCTTAGAGAAATGCGGATAATAAAATCTCACCGGGAGCCGGGAGAAAGCAAAAACCAAGCTCCAGCGTCCGGCTGCAACGATAGCGTCCGATTTGGCGCCAACAAAGCACTAATTCCTGTGCCCAGGTATGTGTCTCAGCTTAAAAACGACCGAGTAACTACTTTTGCTAACTTTTCAGGATCTCGCGATTTAATATGTGAGGCAACAACGGAGCCTCAACGAAAACTTAACCGCACTCGACAATGTGTGCGTTAATGTGTCCCAGTGTATGTGTAAGTTAACAGCATAGTTAATAAACGGCCCTCGCAGCGGCAATGATACAAGCGCGGCGGCAATGTTGCTGTGTCAGGCGTTTGTGGTATGGTGTAAACATGTTGCAAAAGGTGATTGGTCGATGCATTATTCTGTCTCGGCCCTTCATACCACGAGAATTCTGTGTGAACACTATTTTGCTTACTTATAAGTTATTATTTTCAAATTATGCTTTAGCTTAATTCTTAACTTTAATTCTTTTAGTTTAGTTCTGTATTAACTTTGCTCCGCCAAACGCCGTAAAAACCCGACTTTCATTGCTAAGCTAACGCTAACATCGGTTAAATAATTTAAAAACCTGTTTCAGGGTAAAGGAAATCCACCGCGACACAATAGTTATTCGGCCATGGTGTTCATAAATCTTTTAATTGGCGCCTAACGTAATTGAACTATATAAAACAGGCCCATCGGGATCGTCTTTTTTTTATTAAAAAAAAAAGAGAAAACCCAATGAAATAAATTCTTTTTACAAAGAATAACAAGTGCAAAATCGAATCAAATTACGATCGAACAAACACCCAAATAAATTGTTTTAAATAAAATAATTGGTGAAAATCGAATCAAGTTCGATTAAGCAAACAAAAATTTTTTTTCCTTTCTTTTCAACAAAAAACTAGTGAGAAATTGAATCAAATTTCAAAAGTTTCCCATGCGAAAAGAAAATGTAAAAAGAAAAAAAACGCAAGTAACATCGAGCTACGAAGAGCAAATATCCAGAGAAGACAAAAAGACTGAACAGCGAAGACAATTCCAAATAGCGAAGATAATTCCAAATAGCGAAGACAACAGCCATCAACAGCCGGGACATCAACCGTAACACAAAGAAAACAACAACCGTAGACAGCGGAGACATCAACAAAATTAGTTCAGCAAACCACCTGCGTTAAGATAAGAAATTCTTAAACTAAAACATGTAAGTGAACGTTCGGTTAAGATACGAAAATCCAATACAAATTTCCTATTTTATTTTATACCCGTTTGTTTTTTTAAAAAGGAAAAATTTTATTTTCAATAAATTAATAAACGAAAACAAAGTAAAAAATTTAATCGAGCGGTTTGCAAGTACGGTTTGTAACAAATAGTGCAACAAATATTGTAACGAACAGCTTAATTATTGCTCATGAGTTGGGCCTATAGATAAAGAAAAGTGGATTACGATAGTGAAGACGATTTAAAAACAGGCTTTGCACCAGAAATAAATAATTATACAGAAATGCAAACAGAAGCTTTAAGAACAGCAATCAAAGGTAAACTCGCCGAGCAGGAGTGGAGGTTAAGAGAAGAATTTCGTGCAGAGCTTGAAAATGTTAGAGACCAAATAAGTACCTTAAGAGTAGAAATACCACAGGCGGAAGTGTGTACCAAAAGGTAACAATTAACCCGAATATAAGGTGTGAAGAAAAGTTAGACATAATTAAGTCTGTACCTAATTTTAACGGAGACCACGAAGAATACGTAACGTGGAGGCAGGCAGCCATAGATGCATACGAAATTTTCAGAAGATACACAGGAAGTGAGGCGGTGGCAATTATAGTAAATAAAATAAGTGGTGCAGCAAGGGCTATTCTTACATCGCACAATACAGTGCTGAATTTTGATGCCATAATTGCAAGGCTAGATTGTACATATGCGGACAAGACTTCCTTGCGCGTGAGTCACCATCTCAGCTCCCCTCGAGATGCCCCCACAACAACTGTAACATAAACTGCCAGACAGAAAGACACACACAAGAGAGATGGGAACGTGGATATATAACAATAAGTAATAGTGTTATATAAACATACATATGTATGTATTTACACACATACATACATACATATAGCAGAACAATTAAGAAGAGAGCCAATTTCTCTCTGACCTTGGTTACTAAATTATAACTGTTAAAATCCAGAGTGCATTCCAATGCTTCCAATAAGAAACAGTATAAAAGGAGCGTCATGATGCTAATAGCTGCAGACAATATTTGGACATCGTGGCCTTCAATTCAGTTTTGTGTTTCAAAACACGCTAATAAAAGTGAAATAAGTAGCAGAGTAATCCAATTCCTGTTTTTCTTTTCCTTGATCCTTGTTGGACAATTGCACTTTGGACTTTACCAATTGGTAACTGGCGCAGTCGAAATTTAAGGAACCTACTAAACAGGAGTATACTTATTATTTTGTAAAATAAAGGTAAACAAAAAAAAAAAAAAAAAAAAAAAAATATATATATCAAAGTGTTTGTGTGCAGTATGAGTCCACGTCAAAACACGTGCTGCGGTCCGATTTTGACGTCTGTGCGACAGAAGACGTGACGACAGTTGTAGACATACTCAGAAACACACAACATGTATGATAATAAAGTTTGAAGTTGCTGCAATTGGGTTCATATTTCAGGGCGACTTATGAATCCAAGCGGCCAAAAACAAAAATATCAAAGTGTTTGTGTGCAGCATGAGTCCACGTCAAAACACGTGCTGCGGTCCGATTTTGACGTCTGTGCGACAGAAGACGTGACGACAGTTGTAGACATACTGAGAAACACACAACATGTATGATAATAAAGTTTAAAGTTGCTGCAATTGGGTTTATATTTCAGGGCGACTTACCAAATCAAAGACAATCAAAAAAAAAAAAGAATACCTATAAAGGCATATACATACATATGCATAATGATACAAAATAATAATAATTTAATAAAAAAAAAACCAATTAAACATTTTCAAATGGTTGTATTTATTTGATTTGGTATTTCAGGGCGACTTACCAAATCAAAGACAATCAAAGAATACCTATAAAGACATATACATACATATGCATAATGATACAAAATAATGATAATTTAATAAAAAAAAAAAAACCAATTAAACATTTTCAAATGGTTGTATTTATTTGATTTGGTATTTCAGGGCGACTTACCAAATCAAAGACAATCAAAGAATACCTATAAAGGCATATACATACATATGCATAATGATACAAAATAATAATAATTTAATAAAAAAAAAAAAAAACAAATGAAATATTTTCAGATGGTTGTATTTTTTTGATTTGGTATTTCAGGGCGACTTACCAAATCGAAGACAATCAAAAAAAAAAAAAAAAAAAAAAATACCTATAAAGGCATATACATACATATGCATAATGATACAAAATAATAATAATTTAATAAAAAAAAAAAAAAAAAAAAAAAAAACCAACTGAAATATTTTTTCGGATGGTTGTATTTATTTGATTTGGTATTTCAGGGCGACTTACCAAATCGAAGACAATCAAAGAATACTTAGAGGCATCTACATACATATGCAAAAAATTTATGTATATATATATATATATAAAAAAAAAAAAAAAAAAAAAAAAAAAAAACAATGCAAACAAAGATCACAACAAAACAAAATTAAAGTTATTGCCATGCTGTATTTATATATTTATATGTTTTAATTTTGATTTCAACAATTACTAACTTACTTTTATCTATACAGATAAATTTTACAATCACCAAGGATTTACTCGTTTCATCACACAAAACACGACCGCAGATTCCACGCAGCAGAATTCAACAGAATTCAATCTATTAAAAAAAAAAAAAAAAAAAAACACAATAACACACAACACAACAAAACACAAAGCAAACACACGCAAAATTAACTAATATAAGACACACAGATTCCACGCAGCAGAATTCAACAAAATTCAATCTATTAAAAAAAAAAAAAAAAAAAAAAAACACAATAACACACAACACAACAAAACACAATAACACACAACACAACAAAACACAAAGCAAACACAAGCAAAATTAACTAATATAAGACACACATATACATAAGTCTTACAAACTAATAATCACCTTATTCTTCATTTATAACAAAACAAAAGAGTAGAGAAATTATTAGCAGTCGCTGTTAGGAGCAAATGGCTACATTAAAAACGGTAAAGAACTTAATTCCAAACACTAAAAACAGAACTCGTCTTAGTAATAGCTTGTCCGATATTAGGGAAGACCAACCAGTAGTCAGACTGGACGACATTACACCCATGACATCAGCTTCCAATTCGCCATCCCTTAACCAAGGGGATATAATTCATACAGACATACTGTCTTCATTAAAAATCCCTGATGCAATCAGGTTTTTACCACCATATAATGGTAATCCTAAAACCTTAGGAGAATTTGTGAGTAACGTTGAAGAGATTCTCCTCCTTATAAGAGGAACAGTTAAAACCCCATATGGACAGATGCTACTTAGGGCTATCAGAAACAAAATTGAGGGCCCAGCAAACGAGGCTATTATAGATGCTGGAGCAGGTTTAGTTTGGGATGAGATAAAGGAAGCTCTCATTCGGAGCTGTTCGGACAGTAGAGACGAACCTACTCTTATGTATGAATTACATAACCTCGGACAAGGCGCCTTATCGCTACGCCCATTATACGAAAAAGTCTGCGAAATCAAATTAGCGCTATTCAGATTGACAGAAACAAGGGAAGCCGAACCCCTTCTAATTAAAACAAAGAAAGACCTCTTCGCAGACATCTGCCTTAATTCGTTCCTATCCGGAATTAGAGGTCCTTTGGGGACGGCAGTCAGATCCATGAGACCTGCCAATCTTCGGCAGGCTCTGGATTGGGCTCTTAAAGAAAGAGAAATCTACTTTTCTCAAGACTATAAAAGGAAACAAGCACAAAGACAAAATTCATACGGAATACAAAACGCTAGCTATCGGCGTTTCAACAGTAATAACGACTCGGACAGACGTGTCGACAGACGTTTCACAAATAGGTATGACAGGAACGATTTTAACTCAAGAAGAAATAATAGGAACAATCTGGCAATTATGCCAAGAGTGGACAACAGGAACGATGCTCATTCAAATCAAAATAATAGAAACAATTTGGCAATCATGCCAAGAGAAAACGACTTTAACCAACACAATATAAAAAAATACAATTATTCAAGAAACACACAACAAAGAGGAGCAATCCACAATATCGACCACCCACAAGGTGAACTACACAATTATGATGAGCAGGGAAATTTTCAATCAAGTGCCTCGACGGCCAAACAGGGTACTTAATAAATAGAGACCCTAACATTCCGTTGCCCTATATCAAATTGTGTATAGGCCCCTATAAAGATTTAAAATTTTTGATAGATACAGGCGCAACCTTCTCTTTCATAAATCCAAAATATGTACAAACACCGGAACAGTTAGAACTTCAAAAGCCGGTCATAATTACCACAGTCCTAAATTCACACCAGCTATACAAAAAATGTGTGATTCCGCTTTTCAAAGACTTCAATAACGATTCGTTATTCTCGCTTCTTCTATTCAATTTCCATTCTTTCTTTGACGGATTAATCGGAATAGATATCCTAAAAGGAATAAATGCAGTAGTGAACCTTCCTAAAAAGATTTTACAACTTACAACAAGTAATATAGACTTAGTAATGGAAGATAGATTGACTTCCACCTTGTATACAGTAGAAGAAAATTCAAAGAAAATAATTAAGGTACCGGTTAACCTCAAAGAAGGCATATTTTTATACGACCCAACAACCCTAACAGAAGACCTATTTATTTCGGGAGGCCTTTACATTGCTGAAGGTCATTTCAGTTATTTAGAAGTAAACAACTTCTCCAATAAAGAACAAAATTTTTGCATAGATACACCTTTGACAGTAGAAGAATGCGATAAGAGGGATTTTTCAGAAACAGAATTAACGATAAAAACTACTACTAAAAACCAGACACAGACAATCCCAATAGATACCGACCATATGAATGAAAAAGAAAAGAAACAATTCATAGATTTGTGTCATAGATTTCCCAACCTTTTTTATAAAGAAGGTACTTCCCTCACCTTCACAAATTTAATTAAACACAGAATAAATACAACAGATGAAATACCAATCTATACCAAACCCTTCAGGTATAGCATCAAAGAGAGAGAGGAAATTCAAAGACAAATTTCAAAATTACTAGATCAAAACATCATTAGACACAGCTACTCCCCATGGAGCTCACCAACATTTCTTGTTTCAAAAAATTGGATAAGTCCAATGTCAAGAAATGGAGATTGGTCATCGATTATAGAAAATTAAATGAAAAAACTGTTAAAGATAAATATCCCATGCCAAACATAAACGAGGTATTGGACAAAATAGGCAGAGCAAAATATTTTACTGCATTAGACTTAGCCAGCGGCTACCATCAGATCGAAATGGAGCCTAAACATATTAATAAGACCGCGTTTTCCACAACGGAAGGCCACTTCGAATTTGTCAGAATGCCATTTGGGCTAACTAATGCCCCAGCAACTTTCCAAAGAATAATGGACAATGTTCTGGCCGATTTAAACGGTAAATGTTGTCTCATTTATTTAGACGACATTATTGTTTTCTCCCCTTCACTACAAGAACACATTAAGGACCTTGAGGCAGTATTCTCAAAAATTAACAAAGCAAATCTTAAACTACAACCAAATAAATCAGAATTCCTTAGAAAAGAAATAGAATACCTAGGTCATGTGGTGACAGAAAATGGAATTAAACCAAACCCCAATAAGATCAATTCCATTAAACAATTTCCTTTACCTAGAACGAGGAAACAAATAAAATCCTTTCTTGGTCTCTTGGGCTATTATCGAAAATTTATTAGAGATTTTGCTACCATTACCAAACCACTTACACAACAGCTAAAAGGCAAAAAAGACCGTTAAAATCAGCACAGAATTCATTTCTGCATTTGAAACATGCAAAACTCTCCTTTGCAATGACCCAATTTTACAATATCCAAATTTCTCTAAACAATTTATTTTGACCACCGACGCTAGTAACGTCGCTATTGGGGCTGTCCTTTCACAGGGGTCACCAAATAACGAAAAACCTGTATGTTTTGCTAGCCGTACGTTAACAGATACAGAACTCAACTATTCAACAGTCGAAAAAGAAATGCTTGCCATAATCTGGGCAACTAAACATTTCCGCCCCTATCTCTTTGGTCAAAGATTTAAAATAGTCACCGACCATAAACCCCTAACATGGTTAATGAATTTCAAAGAACCAAATTCCAAACTAGTCCGTTGGAAACTTCAATTACTGGAGTATGATTACGAAATAACGTACACAAAGGGTTCTGAAAATGTGGTAGCTGATGTCCTCAGTAGAATTCCAGCAGATATAAATGTCAACAGCGAAGCAGTAGTTCCAGTTAATACAATAGTAACAGTAAACAAACCAATAAATGACTACAATCTTCAGTTAATATTTCAAACCGGCAACGAGTCAAAACTCATAACAACAACCCCATTCAAAAACAAAATTAGAAGAATAATTACAAAAACATATTTCGATAAAGAGGACACTACACGACTATTACAGAAAATTCTGAAACCAGGAAGAACGTACGCAATTTATACTAATAACGATATTTTCGACATAATAAATCAAAGCCTCACAGAATACTTTCTTCCCACAAAACTCTATAAAATCATCCGATGTACAGTAATGTTGGATGATATTACAGATTCAAACCATGTTGAGCAAAAAATAAAGAAATACCACATAAATAGTAACCATAGAGGGATAGACGAGACAGTAGCTCATCTAAAAAGAATGTTTTACACACCCCATTTAAAATCCAAGGTGTCCTCAATAATTAACGAATGCGATGTCTGTCAAACCTTGAAATATGATAGACACCCACAAAAGTTAGTTTTTCAAGAAACAGAAACTCCCACAGTACCAATGCAAATTCTGCATATTGACCTTTATTCAATAAATAACAACACAATCCTGACAATTATAGACAAATTCAGTAAATTCGCAATGGGATATACAATATCTTCTCGAGACACTTTAAGCATTGTTAAAGCTATGAGAAATTTTCTATGCTCCTTTGGTGTTCCGCAAAAAATTGTTTGCGACCAAGGGGCAGAATTTCAAGGTAAACTTTTAAAGATTTTTGTGAACAGTACGATATACAGTTGCACGTTACTTCAGTGCAACAATCATCTAGTAATTCCCCCGTCGAAAGACTTCATTCGTCTCTAACGGAAATTTATCGCATTATATTAGATAAAAGAAAAGTTAAGAAACTGGAGTGCGAACACAATGACATACTAACAGAAACCTTAACTACTTATAACAACGCTATTCACTCAACGCTGAAGCATACCCCATACGAGATATTTTTCGGCAGACCTCATACTTTCGACAAGACAATCACATTCAATAATGAACACGATTACTTACAAAAACTAAATAGCTTCCAAAACATAATCTATCCAGAACTCAAACAAGAGATGGAAAATATCAAAAAGTTTAGGATAGAAAAAGCAAACGAAAACAGAAAAAACCCAAAAACATTAGAACCAGATGAAATAGTGTTCAGGAAAGAAAATAGAAGAAATAAGTTGACATCGCGTTTTTCTAAGCATCGAGTTCTACAAGATAAAGGGATTACACTAATTACACACAAAAATAAAAAAATACATAAGTCCAAAATAAAAAAAAGAACACAAAATAATAAGTCAAATACTTCACAGGTATTCCCAAATTAAGGCAGAAGGCTAAAATTATTAAGTCACATAGGAATGTGATTCATAAAATAGATCTAAACAATTTTCAAAAAAAAAAAAAAAAAAAAAAAAAAAAAAAGAAAATGAAAATTACCTGTTACAAAATGCCAACCAACAATAATCAATCAATAAAGAAATATCATTAAGGTTTAAAAATATTACAAAACACATTAATAATGAACAAAAAAACATAAACTTATTCATCAAAAACTATAAAAAATAATATTTTTAAATCTTTAACACAAGACATAATAAAATTCATTTATTGAAGTATAAATAAAAAAAAAAAAAAAAAAAAAAAGAAATAAAGAAATAAAAAAAAAAAAAAAAAAATAAATTCATATTAGACGAAATATAATTGTTAATAATAAGAAAAATAATTACAGACCAAAATGTAACAATAAAATCAGTCGAACACCTATTAGATTTAGAAACCTATATTAATGAAAACATTGTACATTATATTTAAGATAAAAGTTCCCATTTTTGACCCATCTGTTTACGAATTTAGTCATGTTATCCCATTATCATTTAACATAACAAAAATGTTAGTTTTACCAAACTACTTAACTCATAGCCTAGCTGGCAATATACAATACTTTAAGCAAGAATGTCCACGAATCCATGAACTGTTTATTTGCGATATCGCAGCAGCAGAAGACAACTCCTACAATCACTGCCTGAAAGATCTACTGGAGAATCAAAAAGGCGACTTGTGATGTCAGAGACATCAGCGAAGAGTAACACGTTTATCAAATTGAAGAACAACACAGTATACAACATAACGTACAACGAAGTAGACCAATTGGTATAGATAATTATCTATACCAAGACTCGAGGATCTAAGGATTAACAACATCATTCCAGACTTGAACCTCCAAAGACTCCATTTACATTAAAGCTAAATCGTTGCCATCATGATGATCACAGTAGCGATATTATGGGCCCTGAGAACTAAACGGATAACTCTCGTAACAACAACAACTCCATCTACAAACGTTCCGACCATACCTTCGCTTTGGCCTTCACTTCGTTCCAGGGGGGAGGAGTTACCATCTCAGCTCCCCTCGAGATGCCCCCACAACAACTGTAACATAAACTGCCAGACAGAAAGACACACACAAGAGAGATGGGAACGTGGATATATAACAATAAGTAATAGTGTTATATAAACATACATATGTATGTATTTACACACATACATACATACATATAGCAGAACAATTAAGAAGAGAGCCAATTTCTCTCTGACCTTGGTTACTAAATTATAACTGTTAAAATCCAGAGTGCATTCCAATGCTTCCAATAAGAAACAGTATAAAAGGAGCGTCATGATGCTAATAGCTGCAGACAATATTTGGACATCGTGGCCTTCAATTCAGTTTTGTGTTTCAAAACACGCTAATAAAAGTGAAATAAGTAGCAGAGTAATCCAATTCCTGTTTTTCTTTTCCTTGATCCTTGTTGGACAATTGCACTTTGGACTTTACCAATTGGTAACTCGTGCGTAGACAGCAGTTAGAACTTGTCAGGCAAGGGGATTTGAGTTTAATGAATTATTACGACGAGGTGGAGAAAAAACTCACTTTGGTAACAAACAAAATATTTCTGACTCATGACGAACCAGCTCCGTCCATTTGGTGCGCAGAAATCAGGGACAATGCCTTACACGCCTTCATTTAAGGACTCAAGAGATCCCTTAAAACATTGGTAATCCCAGCGAAGCCGAGGGATTTGCCCTCCGCCTTAGCAACGGATAGGGAAGCCGAAAAAAGCATAGAAAGAAGTGCGTTTGCCGCATCAGATGCCAAGGTAATTGGGGAATTCGTCATACTAGCGACAGTAACAGATTAGGCAATCGAACCCACATTTCGTTAGAAATCGGGGCCAAAGAAATAAGCCGGACATGAGACAACCGTCAAGTAACAAGGATGCACAGCCAAGGAATCAAGTGCAGCCTATGGATATCCATCCCTCGACATCAAGATTCAGGTAACAGACAAACTGGCGAAAGGATCGGGCCTCACAGGATGAGACTAAGAAGAGACAAAACACATCAGAGCATATGTAATATTACCCATAAAGCTCCCATCAAAGATGAGAAAGAATACGAAGCCTTTTGATTTGACAACCGACGGTTCTGCCAGTGGCACTAGTGCAGTGCTGTCCCAAGGGGGAAGGCCGATAACAATGATATCTCAAACGTTAAAGGCATGTGAATCGCACTATGCTATAAACGAAAGAGAATTGTTGGCCATCGTGTGGGCCCTGGGAAAATTGCAAAATTACCTTTATGGTATTGAGAATTGCATATTTACACATTCGCAGTGTCAGAAAAGAACACAAATACGAAAACAAAGAGGTGGAAAAGGGAACATTGTCGCAGATGCCTTAACGCTCTCCAAAATGAGACGGAATCGGACGTAGCTACCGTCCTTAGTGAGGAATCCCTAACGTATACCATAGAAAATTTGGACAATCCCATAAATTGCTGCAGAAACCAGATAGTCCTAGAAGAAGAGCGATATGCTTTGCATCGCAGGGATATCCTCTTTGGCAAAAAAACTCGCCACTTAGTCCAATTCACGGCCAAAATCAATCTGATTGAAACATTGAAACTTGCCGTCAATCCTGACGTTGTAAATGTGTTCCATTGTGAACTGCAGACTTTAGCGATTTTCCAGCACGAACTCGTGTCCCTGTTCCCTGCAACTAAATTCTGGTATTGCAAGAAGATCGTTGCAGATATCACAAATAAAAACGAACAGATTAAAATAATTGATACCGAGCATAACCGTGCGCATGGAGCACCACAGGAAAATATAAAGCAAGTACTTAGGGATTATTACTTCCCAAAGATGGCTAAATTAGCCAATGAGGTAGTGTTAAATTGCAAGGTGTGCATTACTGCCGAATATAACCGGCACCCCAAAAAACAAGAAATTGGAGAGACACCAATACCATCGTGTAGCGGGGACCAGAAACAATTTCTTACATGCGTAGATAAGTTCCCTAAACTCTATCTCTATCGTTCAACCTTAAGCATCTAGAGCAATCTCTAATGGCTCTCTAATGGGCAAGTGGAACGCTTCCACAGCACATTAGCGGAAATCGCTAGGTGTCTTAAAATTGACAAGCGGTCCCAAAAGAATTAAGTGAAAAAATAGAGTGTAAGATAAAAATAGCACAGCAAGACTCGCTAGCCAGAAATAACACCAACAGGCATAATAGGGTGTTTGAGATAGAGAAAAAGTATACCTCAAATGCAACAAAAGATTGGGCAAGAAATTGTTCGCACTATGTACCGAAGGTACCATCCAAGCTGACCTAGGAACGTCAGTTCTTATTAGGGGAGGGTGGTCCGTAAGCACAATTTGCGATAATTCCACAATAATTTCATTTCACACGGGCTTATCAGGATATTGTTTATACTCGTTGCACTCACGCTAACTATATTCCAATTCTGAACGGTGATGTTTTAGTGTGGGAGCAGCAATGTTATATAAAGCATTCATCAAATTTATCAAATTTTGCAACAATATTAGATAATACAGTAAGATTAGCAGAACTTTTCCCAGCAATCGCATATACGAAAGCTTTTAAAAGTAGATGTAGAACACATTAGAAACAACTTAGCAAGCTTAACGGTGCACCATAGAATAGCCAGTTTGGACTATATAGGATCCGCACTTAAAATAGTGGCAGGCACTCCAGACGCATCTGATTTAGAAAAGATTAAATTCACAGAGACTCACTCATAGAGTCAAGTAATAAGCAGGTGATTGTAATCACCGAAACTCAAAAACAAATAAACCGGTTACAGACACTGTCAATAGATTAATTAAAGAAAAGAAGGGCGAGTTTGTCGGTAGGCCCCATTTGTACGAAACCTTACTTGCACGAAATAGAATGGTAATATCAGAAATTCAAAATCTCATATTGGCGATCACACACACTAATATCATAAATCCGACAATATTCGATCATAATGAACCGAACATCTCACAGAAATACCTGTAATAAGTCTAATGAGTGTACCCAAAATTAAAATATTCCAATCAGATAACATAGTTCATATAATTGTCAAATATCCTAATGTAAAAAATGATTGCAAAATAGTTATGTTATGTGCGCCGGTTGAGTTCAACCGTTAACAGAGTGCGGCACAACCTTTTGCAAGAAATCAATTCATGAAACCTGCGCCAGCGGGTTACACTCAGGAGAATCAGCAACATGTCACACACAACCCAGTCACCTAGAGCCAATAACAATCGTGAATAAAGGTACTGTCATCATCAACGACCTACCAGCAAGTGTCAGAGTGGACGACGGGCCGACAATTGCCACCAAGGGCACATACCTCATCACATTTGAATGTGAAGCGACCATAAATGAGACCATTTTCCTCAACTACAATCGAGTGATAAAAAATCTCCGCACCTGAACATTACTCGAAAGAATGAACGAGCATACTCTTGACATCATCAGGCAGCTGGGAGACGACGCAACCTCAGGAGGAACAACCAATGTCTGGCTCATAACTGGTATAGCCATCGGTCTTACCCGCTGCATAGACGTTATTCCACAATGCCGGAACCGAAGAAAGGCATCCTTAAACTACAAGCATTGGCGAAGGAAATGAGCGTCACCGAGGACGGCAACGACTTTAAGGGGGGAGTAGTTAACGGCATAGTTAATGAAAGGCCCTCGCAGCGGAAATGATGCACGCCCGGCGGCAATGTTGCTGTGTCAGGCGTTTGTGGTATTGTGTAAACACGTTGCAAGCGGTGATTGGTCGATGCATTATGCTGACTCGGCCATGGGTTAGATAATTTAAATACCTGTTTCAGCCTAAAGGAAGTCCGCCGCAACCCAATGGTGTTCGGCCGTGGCGTTCATAAATCTTTTAATTTATATTTACATATGTATATGTACCGGCATTTACAAACATTTATTTTTACATAGAAAATTTACTTCGCGGCAATTTTGATTTTATTATTTTCATGCACTACTTGCACCAAATTTCCGCACTTGCAAGATGTTATACCCTCTACCCATAGGGTAAAAGGGTATATTAAAGTCGCTTCTTGATCAGCATCAACAGCCGAGTCGATTGAGACATGTCCGTCTGTCCGTCCGTCTGTCCGTCCGTATGAACACGTGGATCTCAGAGACTACAAGAGCTAGAGCAACCAAATTTGGTGTCAGCATTCATGTAGTGTCTACGCAGATCAAGTTTGTTTCAAATTTTTGCCACGCCCACTTCGGCCCCTGCAATTTAGGAAAGACGAATAACTGGAGTTAAATTAAAGATAACGTATTTTCATTTGGCACACCCAATAATATGGCCAAAAGGTATCAGCTGACCTCCCGCCTAACCGACTGAGGGGCGCTAGCCGCATAACGGACGGTTCGAGTCGCGGGGACAGTTCATAAGTACAGACAAAATGAAAACTAAAGCTTGCTCCGAGAAAGGATAGTATTTTTTAGTACTGGTAAAGATTGATCTGTACTGATTACATGATAAAGACGATTATAATCAGAACAAAGAACTCGGAAAGCTTCGTATAATAAATAATTAGTACAACAACGAGAAAGAGACAGAGGTATAATGTTTCGAGTAGGTCCACAAGGAACACTCAGATTTATTTGGTTCGTCCTTTAAGAATATTGTGCATAAAAATGACGCCAAGCATTACTCTACGATTAGTGAGAAAAGGGAGGAAAATTAAAAGAACATTGTTAAGCCACCAAAACTGAGGAATATAACTACTTGTCCATAAGAACAGAAGAAAGGTCATAAATCAAAAGGGTAAAGGGGCTACTCTAAGGTAACGCCAAAGTAATATCAGGTTGCCTTACATTTCTAAATTGTTCGATCGTTAAAGAACTGCTGGTTGATTTGTTTACTACTTTTTCTTCGCAATTTTGATAATCATTTACATCGCCTTGCATTTTAATATACATATAACTAATTACCAGAAATATAAAAGCATATAAGAGTCAACTACCTATTAGCGCCTAAATATATAAATAAAAATTATATGCTAATATATATAAACTGTGATTAGTTAAGAGTGAAGTTTTGCCAGTAGTTAGCATTGGTTTTCGAAACGTCATCGGTGAACAGATGGAAGATGCATATTCTGAAATTCGACAGACCAGTGAGGTGAAAATAGTTTTGGTTGTATATGTATGTATATCCTGTATATCCTTTGACAATCTCTTTGCAAACCTGACAGTAATATGGGATTTAAACGTTAATTTACGGTCGATTATGAAGCCTAAATCAGACATCTAAAGGTATATAATTAAGAAAATAAGTAATTATTCGTACTTCGGGTAGAAACGTAGCTCAATTTTATTAGCCGAAAGAAATATGATATGTTGGCAGTACATTAATTTTTGAACTTAAAAATGACTGAAAAAAGTGGGGGCGAGCGTACGATTCTGATCTACCTTATGGAGCTTTCCATCAATATGCCGTATTATCTTAAGGGTGGCCGTCCTCCTTCCATTTCGCCCCTCTGTTTCAACCGCGCTCCTCTTCCGCTGTTCACCCTTTTCTGGCGTGAAGATACCGCCCCCCTTGCAACAAATTGCTATAGCCTGAATGGACTGATAATGATGGGGAGCGGCAGCGTTCTGGGGCGCCAAGATTGTTGTTTCTTGGATCTTTAGGAGGGCGGGAAAGTTCATGTCTACAGTCATTTCTTTGTCTTGGATTTATGATATTAGATTCGGCGAGTGTGATCGTCAACATGAGATTTTGAATTTCTGATATTACCATTCTATTTCGTGCAAGTAAGGTTTCGTACAAATGGGGCCTACCGACAAACTCGCCCTTCTTTTCTTTAATTAATCTATTGACAGTGTCTGTAACCGGTTTATTTGTTTTTGAGTTTCGGTGATTACAATCACCTGCTTATTACTTGACTCTATGAGTTGAGTCTCTGTGAATTTAATCTTTTCTAAATCAGATGCTTCTGGAGTGCCTGCCACTATTTTAAGTGCGGATCCTATATAGTCCAAACTGGCTATTCTATGGTGCACCGTTAAGCTTGCTAAGTTGTTTCTAATATATCTACTTTTAAAAGCTTTCGCATATGCGATTGCTGGGAAAAGTTCTGCTAATCTTACTGTATTATCTAATATTGTTGCAAAATTTGATAAATTTGATGAATGCTTTATATAACATTGCTGCTTCCACATTAAAATATCACCGTCCAGAATTGGAATATAGTTAGCGTGAGTGAAATCAGTGATGCGTGTGTGTACCTGTGTGAAATGAAATTCATGTATTACTATCTGCAAGTATTTTAATGTTTTAACTTAAAATTATCGCAAATTGTCCTTATGGACCACCCTCCCCTTAATAGGAACTGACGTTCCTAGGTTAGCTTGGATGGTACACTTTTTGAGGTATACTTTTTCTCCTATCTCAAACACCCTATTCTGCCTGTTGGTTTTATTTCTGGCTAGTGAGTCTTGCTGTGCTTTTTTTTTTACAGTTGCTCGCATAATTGCCTGACATGTATCGCTTATTCTCTTGTCAATTTTGAGACACCTGGCGATTTCTACTAACGTGCTGTGGAAACGTTCCACTTGCCCATTAGAGCAACTATTCAACGGCGGTGCGTTGACTATGTCAATGTTGAATTGGCTTTTTAAGAGTGAGGTAATTGTTTCGCACTTAAACGACGGTTCGTTGTCCCAGTAAACAATCTTGGTAATTTTAAAAATATTTACGATTAATAAGATGGGGTTTATAAGGTCAGTGATTACTAGAGATGCTAAAGGTTGAAAAATATTTCTATGTGCAAAATTTTCCCGCTACACGATGGAATTGGTGTCTCTCCAATTTCTTGTTTTTTGGGGTGCCAGTTGTATTTGGCAGTAATGCACACCTTGCAATTTAACACTACCTCATTGGCTAATTTAGCCATCTTTGGGAAGTAGTAATCCCTAAGTACTTGCTTTATATTCTCCTGTGCTGCTCTATGCGCACGGTTATGCTCGGTATTATTTCAATCTGTTCGTTTTTATTTGTGATATCTGCAACGATCTTCTTGCAATGCCAGAATTTAGTTGCATGGAATAGGGACACGAGTTCGTGTTGGAAAATCGCTAAGGTCTGCAGTTCACAATGGAATGCATTTACAACGTCAGGGTTGACGGCAAGTTTCAATGTTTCAATCAGATTGATTTTGGCCGTGAATTGGACTAAGTGGCGGGTTTTTTTTGCCAAAGAGGATATGCCTGCGATGCAAAGCATATCGCTCTTCTTCTAGGACTATCTGGTTCCTGCAGCAATTTATGGGATTGTCCGACTTTTTTATGGTATACGTTAGGAATTCCTCACTAAGGACGGTAGCTACGTCCGATTCCGTCTCATTTTGGAGAGCGTTAAGGCATCTGCGACAATGTTCCCTTTTCCACCTCTTTGTTTTCGCATTTGTGTTCTTTTCTGACACTGCGAATGTGTAAATATGCAATTCTCAATACCATAAAGGTAATTTTGTAATTTTCCCAGGGCCCACACGATGGCCAACAATTCTCTTTCGTTTGTAGCATAGTGCGATTCGTATGCCTTTAACGTTTGAGATATCATTGTTATCGGCCTTCCCCCTTGGGACAGCACTGCACTAGTGCCACTGGCAGAACCGTCGGTTGTCAAATCAAAAGACTTCGTATTCTTTCTCATCTTTGATGGGAGCTTTATGGGTAATATTACATATGCTCTGATGTGTTTTGTCTCTTCTTAGTCTCATCCTGTGAGGCCCGATCCTTTTGCCAGTTTGTCTGTTACCTGAATCTTGATGTCGAGGGATGGATATCCATAGGCTGCACTTGATTCCTTGGCTGTGCATCCTTGTCACTTGCCGGTTGTCTCATGTCCGGCTTATTACTTTGGCCCCGATTTCCTACGAAATGTGGGTTCGATTGCCTAATCTGTTATTGTCGCTAGTATGACTCCTTTCCTCAACTACCTTGGCATATGATGCGGCAAACGCACTTCTTTCTATGCTATTTTCGGCTTCCCTAGCCGTAGCTAAGGCGGAGGGCAAATCCCTCGGCTTCGCTGGGATTGCCAATGCTTTAAGGGACCTCTTGAGCTCTGCCATGAAGGCGTGTAAGGCATTGTCCCTGATTTCTGCGCACAAAATGGACGTAGTTGGTTCGTCATGAGTCAGAAATATTTTGTTTGTTACCAAAGTGAGTTTTTTCTCCACCTCGTCGTAATAATTCATTAAACTCAAATCCCCTTGCCTGACGAGTTCTAACTGCTGTCTAAGCACGCGCAAGGACGTCTGGTCCGCATATGTACAATCTAGCCTTGCAATTATGGCATCAAAATTCAGCACTGTATTGTGCGATGTAAGAATAGCCCCTGCTGCACCACTAATTTTATTTACTATAATTGCCACCGCCTCATAGTGCGCCTCACTTCCTGTGTATCTTCTGAAAATTTCGTATGCATCTATGGCTGCCTGCCTCCACGTTACGTATTCTTCGTGGTCTCCGTTAAAATTAGGTACAGACTTAATTATGTCTAACTTTTCTTCACACCTTATATTCGGGTTAATTGTTACCTTTTGGTACACACTTCCGCCTGTGGTATTTCTACTCTTAAGGTACTTATTTGGTCTCTAACATTTTCGCCTGCTCGGCGAGTGTACCTTTGATTGCTGTTCTTAAAGCTTCTGTTTGCATTTCTGTATGATTATTTATTTCTGGTGCAAAGCCTGTTTTTAAATCGTCTTCACTATCGTAATCCACTTTTCTTTACCTATAGGCCCAACTCATGAGCAATAATTAAGCTGTTCGTTACAATATTTGTTGCACTATTTGTTACAAACCGTACTTGCAAACCGCTCGATTAAATTTTTTACTTTGTTTTCGTTTATTAATTTATTGAAAATAAAATTTTTCTTTTTAAAAAAAAACAAGGGTATAAAATAAAATAGGAAATTTGTATTGGATTTTCGTATCTTAACCGAACGTTCACTTACATGTTTTAGTTTAAGAATTTCTTATCTTAACGCAGGTGGTTTGCTGAACTAATTTTGTTGATGTCTCCGCTGTCTACGGTTGTTGTTTTCTTTGTGTTACGGTTGATGTCCCGGCTGTTGATGGCTGTTGTCTTCGCTATTTGGAATTATCTTCGCTATTTGGAATTGTCTTCGCTGTTCAGTCTTTTTGTCTTCTCTGGATATTTGCTCTTCGTAGCTCGATGTTACTTGCGTTTTTTTTCTTTTTACATTTTCTTTTCGCATGGGAAACTTTTGAATAATAAAAAAAAGACGATCCCGATGGGCCTGTTTTATATAGTTCAATTACGTTAGGCGCCAATTAAAAGATTTATGAACACCATGGCCGAATAACTATTGTGTCGTGGCGAATTTCCTTTACCCTGAAATAGGTTTTTAAATTATTTAACCGATGTTAGCGTTAGCTTAGCAATGAAAGTCGGATTTTTACGGCGTTTGGCGGAGCAAAGTTAATACAGAACTAAACTAAAAGAATTAAAGTTAAGAATTAAGCTAAAGCATAATTTGAAAATAATAACTTATAGTAAGCAAAATAATGTTCACACAGAGTTCTCGTGGTATGAAGGGCCGAGACAGAATAATGCATCGACCAATCACCTTTTGCAACATGTTTACACCATACCACAAACGCCTGACACAGCAACATTGCCGCCGCGCTTGTATCATTGCCGCTGCGAGGGCCGTTTATTAACTATGCTGTTAACTTACACATTCACTGGGACACATTAACGCACACATTGTCGAGTGCGGTTAAGTTTTCGTTGAGGCTCCGTTGTTGCCTCACATATTAAATCGCGAGATCCTGAAAAGTTAGCAAAAGTAGTTACTCGGTCGTTTTTAAGCTGAGACACATACCTGGGCACAGGAATTAGTGCTTTGTTGGCGCCAAATCGGACGCTATCGTTGCAGCCGGACGCCGGGACGGTGGAGCTTGGTTTTTGCTTTCTCCCGGCTCCCGGTGAGATTTTATTATCCGCATTTCTCTAAGGAGACCCAATTTTTTGTTGTCTTCCGCTTCTTCCTAAGTTGGCACTTGAACAGCTGATCGCCGATAGTGTTGGTCAACTGCGCTAGTCGGTAGGTCCCACTCCGCCAGGTGGCGCTTCTGGGATCCTTTTTGAAAATTTGAGACGTTACGATCCCTTGCATTCAAACTCGAATTCAACAGTTAAGAATCTTCGGCAAACGGCCAAAACTAAGAGAATCACCGCAGCCTAGCAGCCTAGCTGCAGCAGCGGTAATTGCACCAACTCCTGGCAGTCCTGAATTAGCCACTGCAGCTGCTTCAAGCCCGCCAGTGACTAGTAATATCCCGGAATTGGATGAACTCGGTTTGATTCTATTTCAACTAGAGTGTACTTTCTCTAAAAAGGAGGATGGAAAGCCAAAAGTAAAGCATGTAAACCAGAGCACGATGAGCGCCATCGCACGAATGAGGCAGATGCATGAGATGCTGTGTCTAAAAGCACTAGCAGGCGAGCTGGCACACAAACCTACAGTAGGAGTTGCTGCCACCCAGACTTTGCCAGAGTCTAAGTCGCAGCAAGAAAATGGAGCTTTAACAGACTCATATAAAAGGTATAGGCCAAAGCGTGCACCAGCTGAAGGTGCACAGATCTCTAACTGGAGATCGTCCTACTGGCAAGAGCCCACCACCAAAAAGTACTGCGCTAGCTACACCATCGGCTTGCTGAATGGCAAAATGTAACTGCCAAAAGGACGGTCAAAATGGCAGGCCAGATGTTATTACTATCAAGCCCGACGGAGTCAAAGACTGCGTTAAAAGCGCCAGAAAAACAACAAAAGGAGAACTGCTCTTAGAACTTAAAGGAGATTGCTGCAGGAAGATTCGAGCCAAGTACTGAGCTTAAAAATATCGGTACGCACGGTGAGTGATCTTGCTTGGCAACTGCAGATGATGGGTTGGCAGCTGTTTCAGATAAATTGGCAAGAAATCCACCACAAGTTTCGGTTAAAGCGATGAGACCCTCATATAGGGAAACTCCAACGGCGATCGTTGCAGTGTTAGTAAGGCTTAATTCCATCAGAAGAGGATGGTCAAACTGCCGTATTCGGGGGCGGGCTCCAGTTTAACGATGTTATATTAGCCTTAATTTTGGTCACGCTGCCTCCAGGTGCATTGGCACTACTGATCGCTCCAACTGCTGTATCAAGTGTGGTCAGCCAAACTGCTTAAGTTTGGCTTAGTTAACGGCATAGGTAATGAACGGCCCTCGCAGCGGAATTGATACAAGCGCGGCGGCAATGATGCAGTGTCAGGCGTTTGTGGTATTGTGTAAACATGTTGCAAAAGGTGATTGGTCGATGCATTATTCTGTCTCGGCCCTTCATACACGAGAACTCTGTGTGAACATTATTTTGCTTATTATAAGTTTTTATATTTCAAATTATGCTTTAGCTTAAGATTCAGTTTAATTCTTCTAGCTTTGTTCTGTATTAACAATACATACTTTGCTCCGGCAAACGCCGTAAAAAGCGAGCATCGGTTAAATAATTTAAATACCTGTTTCAGGTTAAAGGAAATCCGCCGCGACCCAACAGTTATTTGGCCGTGGTGTTCATAAATCTTCTAATTTGTATGTGTATGTGTGTGTGTGCATTGGCGGTGGTCTGATTTAGAGATGCTCTAAGGGAACTAGTTCCTACGAAAAAACTTACAATTAATTTATAGGACTTATTATATATATATATATATATATATATATATATATGTACATTGTGGCCAAGTACCCAAAATTGTACTTCGTCACAGAGGTTAAACCTTATTCACGATAGTTTCTCATCATCACGGTCGGGATGATTCCGAAAAGAGAAATCAAACAAAGTTATTAAGCCCTAAATTTAGAGGTCGTTTTCAAATAACGGATCTTTTGGAGGGGAATAGGTATATGCTTAGGTCGATAATAAGTAACAAATAATATAAGTATGCTACCGACTGAGTTAGAAAGTTGTAAAGATAATTTAATTTAAATTGTAAAGACTTAGTTCTAAAAATTAAATTGAAAAAATTTAACTGAAAGAATATAAAATATGGAGTGAAAGAGACAGTAAGGAGAACAGAAGTGGGTGGGTGTGAAGCTGTTAGAACAGACAGTAAGGAGCAGCAGGGGCTGTTAAGCTGTTGAAAGAGAAAGTAAAGAGAACACCAGGAAGTATGAGTTATGAATCTATTGAAAAAAAGTAAAGAGTGCACCATTGGGTGTGCAGCTGTTGAAACAGACAGTAAAGAGAATACCAATAGTTGTGAAGTTCTTGAAAGAGACACTAAAAAGAACACCAGTGGATGTGAAGCTGTTGAAAGAGACAGTAAAGAGAACACCAGAGGTGTGAAGCAGTAATCCAATGTAACTGCTTTAGGTGTGGCGATCTGTGTCATATTTCAAAATATTGTGACGGGCAAAGGCAAGGATTCACAGCAGACGAAAAGAGTCCAACTGTGTGACGTCGTTGGACCTAAAGGACCCAAGGCGAGACTTTAAAAACTTCAATCGATTCTAGATCGAAATGCTCAATCGTAAAAGAAAAGATAAGTGCTAAGTCAGTCGGTAAGAGAATTTAGAACGTAGTGATGTTAAAAGGCAAGACGACATTTGTTGCAAATTGCAAATATTAAGTGAAGTTAAGATTGATGGTCAGATCGTGTCTGCAACTTTGACGTACAGTTTTAAAGTGACTTCTGTCATTGGGTGGAAGGGCAGTACGTCAGATAATCATACGTCGAGTGTGGTCCAGTGTAACGCAGGGGCTTGCGAGACAGCGTAGATAGTCTGGGGTACAACGCCAAGCAATGCGCAAGGAACTTCCTTGGCTTGGAAAATAGTAGTCAACTAACTAGAGAATACTAGATGTGCTTCAACATTTATGTAAAATTTGTAATAAAATAAATTTTTTGTAAATTTTAAAAAGTTTTTTTTTTGCTAAATGGTTTACTGAAACTGGGCAGGGACGACTTGCTTGCTCCATTTAATTATTTATTTTATATTATTCACAACATATTGTTGAGAAGAAACAATATCGAAAATTCCACCTTGCATCTAGTGTTTAGTAGTGTGTTGTGTATAATAGTATAGTATATAGTTATGGTATTTAACAGTGTTTATATAACAAACTTCGTTCTAAATATATTTCGTTATAAATATTTTTATAAAAACATTTTTTCTTGTACAGATTGCGCGTTTTCTTTTGTTTGCAGTTTGAGGGTGTTGAGGGTGAAACCCTTATGTACATAGTAGTATAGTATATAGTTACGGTATTTAGTAGTGTTTATATAACAAACTTTTCTTTATAAATGTATTTCGTTATTAATATTTTTACAAATATATTTTTTCTTGTACAGATTGCGCGTTTTCTTTTTATGGACAGTTTGAGGGTGTTAAACCTGGAAGGAAACCCTATTTCCCAGAATCCACAATTTTCCTTATCAAAATATGTTATCGCAGTGTTGCCAAAACTGAACTACTATGAATATACATTTATAAAGGATGAAATAAGGCAGGAAGCTACTGACCATTTTAAGTAAGTAAAAAAAAAAAGGAATTGGTATTTCGGCCATTTGCTGTGCTAATGGTTGCTTTTTTAAATGGTTTCTTAATATGTTTTCTGTTCCTTTTTTAGCTTGTGTCATACTATATATTTCATTGACTCGACTACCATGGTTTTCCCAAATGTTCTTTTCGATCGCTCTTATACCCTGTACCTGTGCTAAAATGTATGTAACAAGCAAAAGGAAACATTTCCGACCCCATAAAGTATAGTTATTCTTGATTAGCATTAATAGCCAAGACGATTGAGATATGTCTGTCCCTCCGTCCGTATGAACACGTGGATCTCAGAGACTACAAGATTTGGTGTCAGCATTCATGTAGTGTCTACTCAGATCAAGTTTGAATAAATATATATTTTAAATGTACCACCCAACTGTCCTTCCGTTGATGTTTTTATCAAGGTGAAACTTGTTTTGTATCTTCTGAGATTTACGGAACCATTATAGGCAGGGAACCCGTGTTTACTTCACTTTACTTAATTTTTTTATTCCATTTCGAGCACGATTCTTCACTTCTTTCCGTCTTTCTTTTCACAGAGTTGCATAAATGCATATATCATATATCATATATCATATATCATATATCATATATCATATATCATATATCATATATCATATATCATATATCATATATCATATATCATATATCATATATCATATATCATATATCATATATCATATATCATATATCATATATCATATATCATATATCATATATCATATATCATATATCATATATCATATATCATATATCATATATCATATATCATATATCATATATCATATATCATATATCATATATCATATATCATATATCATATATCATATATCATATATCATATATCTATATATCATATATCATATATCATATATCATATATCATATATCATATATCATATATCATATATCATATATCATATATCATATATCATATATCATATATCATATATCATATATCATATATCATATATCATATATCATATATCATATATCATATATCATATATCATATATCATATATCATATATCATATATCATATATCATATATCATATATCATATATCATATATCATATATCATATATCATATATCATATATCATATATCATATATCATATATCATATATCATATATCATATATCATATATCATATATCATATATCATATATCATATATCATATATCATATATCATATATCATATATCATATATCATATATCATATATCATATATCATATATCATATATCATATATCATATATCATATATCATATATCATATATATCATATATCATATATCATATATCATATATCATATATCATATATCATATATCATATATCATATATCATATATCATATATCATATATCATATATCATATATCATATATCATATATCATATATCATATATCATATATCATATATCATATATCATATATCATATATCATATATCATATATCATATATCATATATCATATATCATATATCATATATCATATATCATATATCATATATCATATATCATATATCATATATCATATCATATATCATATATCATATATCATATATCATATATCATATATCATATATCATATATCATATATCATATATCATATATCATATATCATATATCATATATCATATATCATATATCATATATCATATATCATATATCATATATCATATATCATATATCATATATCATATATCATATATCATATATCATATATCATATATCATATATCATATATCATATATCATATATCATATATCATATATCATATATCATATATCATATATCATATATCATATATCATATATCATATATCATATATCATATATCATATATCATATATCATATATCATATATCATATATCATATATCATATATCATATATCATATATCATATATCATATATCATATATCATATATCATATATCATATATCATATATCATATATCATATATCATATATCATATATCATATATCATATATCATATATCATATATCATATATCATATATCATATATCATATATCATATATCATATATCATATATCATATATCATATATCATATATCATATATCATATATCATATATCATATATCATATATCATATATCATATATCATATATCATATATCATATATCATATATCATATATCATATATCATATATCATATATCATATATATATCATATCATATATCATATATCATATATCATATATCATATATCATATATCATATATCATATATCATATATCATATATCATATATCATATATCATATATCATATATCATATATCATATATCATATATCATATATCATATATCATATATCATATATCATATATCATATATCATATATCATATATCATATATCATATATCATATATCATATATCATATATCATATATCATATATCATATATCATATATCATATATCATATATCATATATCATATATCATATATCATATATCATATATCATATATCATATATCATATATCATATATCATATATCATATATCATATATCATATATCATATATCATATATCATATATCATATATCATATATCATATATCATATATCATATATCATATATCATATATCATATATCATATATCATATATCATATATCATATATCATATATCATATATCATATATCATATATCATATATCATATATCATATATCATATATCATATATCATATATCATATATCATATATCATATATATATCATATATCATATATCATATATCATATATCATATATCATATATCATATATCATATATCATATATCATATATCATATATCATATATCATATATCATATATCATATATCATATATCATATATCATATATCATATATCATATATCATATATCATATATCATATATCATATATCATATATCATATATCATATATCATATATCATATATCATATATCATATATCATATATCATATATCATATATCATATATCATATATCATATATCATATATCATATATCATATATCATATATCATATATCATATATCATATATCATATATATCATATATCATATATCATATATCATATATCATATATCATATATATATCATATATCATATATCATATATCATATATCATATATCATATATCATATATCATATATCATATATCATATATCATATATCATATATCATATATCATATATCATATATCATATATCATATATCATATATCATATATCATATATCATATATCATATATCATATATCATATATCATATATCATATATCATATATCATATATCATATATCATATATCATATATCATATATCATATATCATATATCATATATCATATATCATATATCATATATCATATATCATATATCATATATCATATATCATATATCATATATCATATATCATATATCATATATCATATATCATATATCATATATCATATATCATATATCATATATCATATATCATATATCATATATCATATATCATATATCATATATCATATATCATATATCATATATCATATATCATATATCATATATCATATATCATATATCATATATCATATATCATATATCATATATCATATATCATATATCATATATCATATATCATATATCATATATCATATATCATATATCATATATCATATATCATATATCATATATCATATATCATATATCATATATCATATATCATATATCATATATCATATATCATATATCATATATCATATATCATATATCATATATCATATATCATATATCATATATCATATATCATATATCATATATCATATATCATATATCATATATCATATATCATATATCATATATCATATATCATATATCATATATCATATATCATATATCATATATCATATATCATATATCATATATCATATATCATATATCATATATCATATATCATATATCATATATCATATATCATATATCATATATCATATATCATATATCATATATCATATATCATATATCATATATCATATATCATATATCATATATCATATATCATATATCATATATCATATATCATATATCATATATCATATATCATATATCATATATCATATATCATATATCATATATCATATATCATATATCATATATCATATATCATATATCATATATCATATATCATATATCATATATCATATATCATATATCATATATCATATATCATATATCATATATCATATATCATATATCATATATCATATATCATATATCATATATCATATATCATATATCATATATCATATATCATATATCATATATCATATATCATATATCATATATCATATATCATATATCATATATCATATATCATATATCATATATCATATATCATATATCATATATCATATATCATATATCATATATCATATATCATATATCATATATCATATATCATATATCATATATATCATATATCATATATCATATATCATATATCATATATCATATATCATATATCATATATCATATATCATATATCCGTATATCATATATCATATATCATATATCATATATCATATATCATATATCATATATCATATATCATATATCATATATCATATATCATATATCATATATCATATATCATATATCATATATCATATATCATATATCATATATCATATATCATATATCATATATCATATATCATATATCATATATCATATATCATATATCATATATCATATATCATATATCATATATCATATATCATATATCATATATCATATATCATATATCATATATCATATATCATATATCATATATCATATATCATATATCATATATCATATATCATATATCATATATCATATATCATATATCATATATCATATATCATATATCATATATCATATATCATATATCATATATCATATATCATATATCATATATCATATATCATATATCATATATCATATATCATATATCATATATCATATATCATATATCATATATCATATATCATATATCATATATCATATATCATATATCATATATCATATATCATATATCATATATCATATATCATATATCATATATCATATATCATATATCATATATCATATATCATATATCATATATCATATATCATATATCATATATCATATATCATATATCATATATCATATATCATATATCATATATCATATATCATATATCATATATCATATATCATATATCATATATCATATATCATATATCATATATCATATATCATATATCATATATCATATATCATATATCATATATCATATATCATATATCATATATCATATATCATATATCATATATCATATATCATATATCATATATCATATATCATATATCATATATCATATATCATATATCATATATCATATATATCATATATCATATATCATATATCATATATCATATATCATATATCATATATCATATATCATATATCATATATCATATATCATATATCATATATCATATATCATATATCATATATCATATATCATATATCATATATCATATATCATATATCATATATCATATATCATATATCATATATCATATATCATATATCATATATCATATATCATATATCATATATCATATATCATATATCATATATCATATATCATATATCATATATCATATATCATATATCATATATCATATATCATATATCATATATCATATATCATATATCATATATCATATATCATATATCATATATCATATATCATATATCATATATCATATATCATATATCATATATCATATATCATATATCATATATCATATATCATATATCATATATCATATATCATATATCATATATCATATATCATATATCATATATCATATATCATATATCATATATCATATATCATATATCATATATCATATATCATATATCATATATCATATATCATATATCATATATCATATATCATATATCATATATCATATATCATATATCATATATCATATATCATATATCATATATCATATATCATATATCATATATCATA
Organism: Drosophila neocordata; assembly: GCA_018903615.1. Lineage (NCBI taxonomy): Eukaryota > Metazoa > Arthropoda > Insecta > Diptera > Drosophilidae > Drosophila > Drosophila neocordata. The sequence goes on from JAEIGI010000146.1 coordinate 71,507, forward strand.
TATCATATATCATATATCATATATCATATATCATATATCATATATCATATATCATATATCATATATCATATATCATATATCATATATCATATATCATATATCATATATCATATATCATATATCATATATCATATATCATATATCATATATCATATATCATATATCATATATCATATATCATATATCATATATCATATATCATATATCATATATCATATATCATATATCATATATCATATATCATATATCATATATCATATATCATATATCATATATCATATATCATATATCATATATCATATATCATATATCATATATCATATATCATATATCATATATCATATATCATATATCATATATCATATATCATATATCATATATCATATATCATATATCATATATCATATCATATATCATATATCATATATCATATATCATATATCATATATCATATATCATATATCATATATCATATATCATATATCATATATCATATATCATATATCATATATCATATATCATATATCATATATCATATATCATATATCATATATCATATATCATATATCATATATCATATATCATATATCATATATCATATATCATATATCATATATCATATATCATATATCATATATCATATATCATATATCATATATCATATATCATATATCATATATCATATATCATATATCATATATCATATATCATATATCATATATCATATATCATATATCATATATCATATATCATATATCATATATCATATATCATATATCATATATCATATATCATATATCATATATCATATATCATATATCATATATCATATATCATATATCATATATCATATATCATATATCATATATCATATATCATATATCATATATCATATATCATATATCATATATCATATATCATATATCATATATCATATATCATATATCATATATCATATATCATATATCATATATCATATATCATATATCATATATCATATATCATATATCATATATCATATATCATATATCATATCATATATCATATATCATATATCATATATCATATATCATATATCATATATCATATATCATATATCATATATCATATATCATATATCATATATCATATATCATATATCATATATCATATATCATATATCATATATCATATATCATATATCATATATCATATATCATATATCATATATCATATATCATATATCATATATCATATATCATATATCATATATCATATATCATATATCATATATCATATATCATATATCATATATCATATATCATATATCATATATCATATATCATATATCATATATCATATATCATATATCATATATCATATATCTTATATCATATATCATATATCATATATCATATATCATATATCATATATCATATATCATATATCATATATCATATATCATATATCATATATCATATATCATATATCATATATCATATATCATATATCATATATCATATATCATATATCATATATCATATATCATATATCATATATCATATATCATATATCATATATCATATATCATATATCATATATCATATATCATATATCATATATCATATATCATATATCATATATCATATATCATATATCATATATCATATATCATATATCATATATCATATATCATATATCATATATCATATATCATATATCATATATCATATATCATATATCATATATCATATATCATATATCATATATCATATATCATATATCATATATCATATATCATATATCATATATCATATATCATATATCATATATCATATATCATATATCATATATCATATATCATATATCATATATCATATATCATATATCATATATCATATATCATATATCATATATCATATATCATATATCATATATCATATATCATATATCATATATCATATATCATATATCATATATCATATATCATATATCATATATCATATATCATATATCATATATCATATATCATATATCATATATCATATATCATATATCATATATCATATATCATATATCATATATCATATATCATATATCATATATCATATATCATATATCATATATCATATATCATATATCATATATCATATATCATATATCATATATCATATATCATATATCATATATCATATATCATATATCATATATCATATATCATATATCATATATCATATATCATATATCATATATCATATATCATATATCATATATCATATATCATATATCATATATCATATATCATATATCATATATCATATATCATATATCATTATATCATATATCATATATCATATATCATATATCATATATCATATATCATATATCATATATCATATATCATATATCATATATCATATATCATATATCATATATCATATAT